>JAOBAZ010022234.1:10833-20849 GCA_026546875.1 Pteroeides caledonicum | reverse complement strand
TATCAAGTTGTAACAAGGTTGTTAGTTCATCAAGTTGCTACCAGACGTGTGGATATCAAGTTGTTATCAAGTTGTTAGAACAACTCGTGAGAAGGTTGAAGGATTAAACAACTTGTTAACAACATGATAACAAGTTGCTGTAATTTGTTAACAACTCTCGAACAAGGCTTGCGAACGCATCTCGCATGTGGCCTGTTACTGCGACTTGCAGCAAGCTAGTAACGGGCTTGTTGCAACTTGTGTGATTTTATGCGTGTACCACTCCCTGCAATGCAATACTGACTGGAAATTATTATTTCCTTGAATATGACGTATATACCATGAAAGAATTCAATAATTTCGTCATATTAGGGATAACTTCAAAATATTGCATTCTTGGAAGATGTCAATTAAAATCAAAGAATTGTTCTTGGATATCTTCTTCATCTGTTAATTCACTCCCACTCCCATCTTCTTTTTCTCTTGGTAAAATATAGTCCAGTTTAGTTGATGACGATTTAGTTGTTAACGGTTCTCGTACTCCTACAAAATACATGAAACTAAGAAATGTTCTTCCGACCAAACCTAATCGTGAACCAACAAGTGCGTTAATGTCGCTAGAACGATGCAAACTTTACATAATAGATATTTCTTTGCGAATTATAACATACTTGGTGCTCCTGTGTCATCTTCATTTGATGAATCAGTGTTCCATCTGTCGAAGTCTATACTGAGATATGGAGGCTAAAAATAAAGGAATGTTTTTGTCATCATTTTAGCGTTCAACAATCTATTTTGTTACCAGGCTTAATGAATGCTTAATAAAAAGACAGACCAGTACATCACTAACTTCAGCATTGCTGCAAGAAATAATGCCTGCTTGGTATAATAACGCTAATTATTGTGAAATTTCGATAAGTGTTATTGCTCTAAACGTTGTAGGTCAACCGCCATTGTTATTCTAAGAATTTCACCAAATAACGTAAGAGAAGGAGTTTAATCACAAACCTTCAGGTGCTACCTAGACCATATGAAATACAACGTCAAACCTAATGTGTTAATACAAACTGAGGTTTGAAATGCAGTCCCAGTCCTCTACACTCCCCACACGGTTGTCTCTAGTTTACCTTTCCTGGTCGAGCAAGAAGACGTTGCCAAGTAGATGGTTGAGATTTCTTTAAATTAACCAACACTTCTGAACCACGTAGATGTACTTTGGACTCCTAAAAATAATTTATAATATTAAATTTAGTTCTGTTTTCCGTCAAAGATGATCCATAAAGGAAAATAATTTTCCAAATTACAGTAAAAGTCTTCATATAATTGACCAGCATCTTCCCAAAGAGAACATTTAATGTCTCCTTCGTTCCTGTATACCTATGTTGTACCTCATTCTATCTTTATTAACACCTCTCGATCCCTTTATGTACCAATTACGTCGTTCAACGTACCTTTGGAAAAACACTAGCACAAAATTCCATATCCAACTCGTAAACTTTCCCCAGATGCTTTGCTCTAAAATACAACAGAAGTCACTCGTGATTGTATCAAACAAATTTCACAACAGTTTTTCATCGTGAACTCTATACACGGTAAAATCGTCTGGCGTTAGAGTGGAAGACTAAAGTCTAAATGGTTCAAAAGCAAACTATAGTATAGAAGTAAACAATGCGTGCGGAATTTTCTAGCACAAAGTGTAGAAGGTTCATGTAAGAGTTATCACACGACCAGAGTGTTTCTACGAATTTCTACGATTACTTACTTGAAATAGAAACTTTTTTCAGTTATTCTGGAAACTTTCTCCGTGACTCCCCGGAGTTTAATTGATAACGTGACATATCGTTTGGTCTGAGACCACATGGTCATAGGATGGACTGTTGGTACACATCTACAATATAAATGTCTGTTTTAAATAATATTCAGTAAATATAGTTGGGGAACTGTCATTATTTACGGAGAGGATGGATGACGGAATTCACAGCTTGGTATCACTCGATAGGCAATGAGGTGAGAAGAAGTGATGAATTCTTTATGAATGCCACTAAGAAATAGTATTAAAACTAGTTTGTATACATAAGAAATGTACCTAACATTGACACATTGTTACTTACTCTTCAGCAGTATCTTCCAAGGCAGGAAGTTCGTCATCAGATGAGCTCAACTTTCCATTCATTTTTCCAACTATGCTGCTGTTTGGCTTTTTCGTCGTGACGTATATGGGCTTAGACGTGATTGGTTCTTGTAATGATGACATCAATGGCGAGCCTTCAATGAGAGGTATATGTGGCGCTCGCCCCAGTAATCTTTGAATAAGGTCAAGACAAAGACGTCGAGTATCAAATGGAAGGTTATTGTAGTCAGTCAATCTAAAGATGATAAACATTATGATGACAATATATGATATTGTTATGATCATCCACGGATGACATACCTTCGCATGACGTCAATCATTCCGAGACGACATAAGGTTTCCCTGTTCTCATCATTATAACTTGATAATATTTTAAGAGACCGAAGAGCATTTGTGAAAACCTAAAAAAGTTGAGTTCACCAAAATTGTTTACCATAGAAGCACGAGTATTACAAGACTGAACGTGGAAGTAATTTGACATTGCACCTGTCAAAGTTCTTATGTTTTCATTTTCAGTTCTTTTTACACCATATCCACTGTATTATTTCATTATATCAGTTTATTATATTTTTATTACATATATCACTAAAGTCATCCTTTTATGAAGCATTCATTGCAAGTCTTACCTTTTCGTTTTGGTTGCTCATTATTAACTTACAGATAATCTCAATTCTCTCTTGTTCACCAATCACTTTCTTGTTTCTAAAAAGAGTAGACATTATTCTTGTATGAAATAGTTACACAGTCATAATCATTGTATATGTATGAAATGGTTACACAGTCATAATCATTGTATATTTTGCTAATAGGATGATTTCCTGTGAAATTTGGATATAACATGTACGATAATATAAACTTCATATAAATTATCTTAAAATGTAAACAATATGTTTATCAGTACGAAGTCCTACACTTAAAAAAAATACTACATCGCTTACTTATTATTAGAGGCCAAAACTGAAATAGCCCACATGACATTTTCCAAGACAGAATCATTGGATGACTTTTTGAGTAATTTGAAAAGTTTGTCAATGCCTCCTGCCTCTCTTATCTCATCACAATTTCTAGAAACGTAAATAGTATTTACATGATTTTCTTTGAACTCTCCAACCAAGATCTTGTTTAAAAAGTCTTACTTGTTATTATCTGAGCATAAAGCAACGATAGCCCAGCAAACGTTTTCTTGAACCTAAAGGAGACCAAAACATTCTCAACTGAAAAAGCTAACTGTCGAGTCATGAGAATCTTCTGTTTTTTCCACGAAAGAACACAGTATAATTACAAAAATGGGAAATCTTGAGTGTAAATGAATATGATCATGTAACTATACAAAAAAACTAATAGACGAACTGATATAAAAAATCACCTTATCACTATTCGAAGTTTCTAAAAGAAGACATAAATTTTTTATTCCACCAAGTTCTCGTACTTCGTCTCTATTTCTGTGAAAAAATACGGTGAGATAGTACTTTCTACTTTAGGAGTTAATACTTTCTATTTTTTAATGTTTTTTTTTGTATTCGAACCTTTCACTGGTTGCCAAGTTTTTCAAAGCCCACGCAGCGTGTTCCAGCATTTTTTCATTTTTAGTCTAAATAAAATAAATATATTGTAAGGTAAAGTTAGAAAAGCATCAAACATTACGGCACAAATATATTGGAACATTAATCACAAAAATATCTTATACAACGTGTTTACAAATTCGTGTTTTACAAGATTCTCTCGTATTCTTCTAACATTCTTCCAAGTGTTACACCACAACGGCATAAGAGTTTTTCTAATTCTAAATACCTTAGCTAATATGTAACACAAGAGCTTTAATCCTCCTTCACGTCTGATTTCATCAGCATTTCTATAGTTACGAGAAAAATGTAAAACTAATTCTAATACTGTAGTATTATACAATTACCTAATGGGTAAAGTGTTTGGAGTGTTTTCGTTAGCTTTTCTCAACTCGAGCAATATCCCAAGTGTTTGGATACAAAGCTATCCAAACACGCTGCCCATTAGGTAATTGTTTTATAAAATAACAACAACAAAAAGCGAAAGTGGCTTTAACCCGTGTTTGGATCGTGTTATCCAAACACGGCTATTAACCAATCATCGCGCGCCTAGCACATATGTCATTTTATAAATCGTGATTGCAATATTTGCAATAGACATTGGTCACTTACTGTTCATCCTGTGAAGCAAGGATGGCTAAGGTTATTATGATATATTCTTCAACTATTTCTGATTTCGTGACACCAAGTAGTCGACAAATACAACGAACACTTCCGTTTTCTCGTAGTTGCTCACTTTTCCTAAAAAAGTTTGACCTTAAGCTTAGTAAACAACGAGTTTTTAAACAAGAAACGGAAAACCTCAGAAATAAGACACCGGAAAAAACTATTTACTTGATGAAGAACAAAGATAACTGAATGGCGAGAACGAGATCCGAACCACCCACATTTTAACAACTGAATATTTTCTATCAACGATGGTTGTTTTTTACTTCTACTATATCTAGCAACATAAAAAACTTTGTATTTCGTCATACACGCATTGCCACAATTATAAGCAATGTTTGGGTGGCTACTGGTAATATTTTCCTGTGCAGGTTAGACCGCACCTTGCCTGTATTAAATCTTTCTAATCTTAAGTCATGCTTTGTTTCCTAAATTGTCACTACATGTCTACCTTTTTCCTAAACAAATCCTCGTGATAATAAAAACTAACGTACTAGCTGATCTGACCGTGAGCAAAAGGCCTGGAACTGCATGAAAATAGAAATCCATTTTGCTGTTTTTAATCACTTATATCTTTGCTTTTCGTTAATGAAACTTACTGAAACTTAGTAATTATGTTTAATAAACAAAATTATAAATTTGGGAACGAAATAAAGTATATTTGAAGAGAATAATTAGCCGTTTTGATTGAAAAATGGTTCTCTATTTGGCAACTAGTGCCAGTCCATTTCCGTGTTTTCAGGACACCTGATATTGGTAATATCTGAGACAATAGTCTTGATTTCTTTTGCTAACTGTAACTTCATGTTCACATCCTGAAATAATGAAATGAAAATAAAGTAAAAATCCTGGGAACAAATATACAACAGATATTGATTTCGAAAGTAATCATTCCCAATACTTACATGACTTTTATAAATTTCAAGACAAATCTCTGGTATTTCCTCATAATGTTGCTAAAATAAAATAACAAAAACTGAAGAAATGATATTTTGTTGATTCAAAAATAAGTCTAACGTACCTTGTGTCCTCCGGAATGTTTTGTTTGAAATGCTTCCGGAAACAAAGTCTTTGAAGAAAAAAAACCATATATATTATGATTCTTTGAAGAATTACTTTTCTCTTAAAAAGTAAATTGCAGATCATTCTTACTTTCTCCTTGTGGCATTTAACCTAAAGTTGTTTTTAAGGCAAGGCTATCATTTTAAACATGAACTGCTATTCTTGTCAAATTATCATCATAGTTTTTAAAGAGTTTTGGTAACGCACATGGTAACGCACGCAAGAGTTTTGGTAACGCACACGTACCCTACACGTACCTTATGAAATTCCGGAGTGGCTTGCGCATGTCCAGCTAAGACTAATTCATGGTTAATTAAAATATCTCGATCAGTTGACGTATCATACAACTCTACAGAACAACAACATGTCCCAGCAAACATTGCTGTACCCTTGCACTTTACCTACAAGAAAAACAAAATTATTAAGAATTCCCACGATAGCTCGTCGTTTTTGTGTTCAACGTCTAAAACGTTCAAAAGATATATATTTGCGTTTAGTTTAGTTTGGGGAATCTAAAAACTTTGCATTACAAACACTTCAAATATCTATTTTTAACAGTTCAATGATATTTCCCCGATTACGGTAATACTAATTATTATATAATTAATATAATTTTGAGGGAAAAAAGCTCTTATTCCATGCAAATTAAGTGTCTAGTGAACATACACGTGGTAGAACATAAAACATTTCTTGTCAAAGCCAAGGTGAGATCATTTCTGATATAACCAAGGGTTTACCACAACTTCGATTTTCAATTATGTAACTGAATGTCGTAAAGATTGTTTGTAAAAGTGATAGAGGGAGATAATGTAAAGATCGATTATTTGGAAACTAAAATATGAGTTAAAAATTTGGTGTGCATTTCATCCCATTAATAGAATACTTGTTAAACATACTTTAACATAAAGCACTTTGTCTCCTGTTATATCCCATAAAAAATCACCGTTTTCTTTTTTCCACTCGTTTTCTATCAGAAGACATTAAATTTTAAATATTGTTTTTAAAATATTAAAAATATTCATCATAAAATTTTATTAGAAAAATCTCATTAGACAGACTAAAAACCCCACACAAACAAACTTGTTAAGGAGACAACATACGATAACAAATAAATGCAAGACAACGAAGAACAAAGAACAAGATAATACGAGAACCACCAAGACCACAAGGATCTAAAAGAGGTAACTAGGAACAGAAGAACACAATGGGTCAGCACAGGACACGTCAGCTTACCTACTGGGCTTATATTTGCTAAAGAACATTCAATTGCTTGGAAAGGCAGCTAAAGAAAAGCAAAACTTAAAATCGTTTAGTGGCAAGTAAGAGAGATTACTGTAAGTACTAAAGGGATGGTAGTGGATAGTAAAGGGATGACAGTGGATAGTAAAGGGATAATTTTTACCTGCAATATTTCTGGCCATGGTGGCACAATACTCTGTTGTGAAATCCACTCCCGGTCTCCATAATCAACAAAAAATACTTCATATTCGCCTTCAGGGCAAATACTAATGATTTTGCCACGATACCACCTTGAAAAAAAGTTGAACAATTAATAGGGAAGCGCCCAGGAAAAAGTAGGAAGTCTGAACACAAGAAGTGAGGTCATGCAATAAGGTTACGACATACTTTACACACAAAATATCTGACAGATTGTCACTGTTAATTCAATATGGCTGTAATAGATTTACTAATGTAATATGACTAAATATGGCTGCTAAAACAACAATCTTCTAGTACGTTGCACCATGCTACAAAGGATATCTTGAATCGAAACAGCTGTTCATACATGCTCAATTTATACAAAAACGTGTGTGATGTAAAATGTGTGATGAAACATAATGCTCATAGTTGTTAGAACAAACTGTCCAACAAGTTATCATGTTTAAACGTACGTGTTTCACGTATAACGTTGTTTACTCGTGTTATATATTGTTTACACTGTTATATATAATTAAAAACAAGAGGAAAACGGTGAGATGGATATGACATGAAGTTTTGTGAACGCAGTGTGGTAGATTCTCGCCGTGCTTAAAATATCAAAATATACTTTGGCCAAGTTTGAACATCATGTTCCTTCAGTGATATCTTTTCAATGTTATGACCACCTTCGAAACACAAAGAATTCTCCAATTCAATTTGCCAGGAACAATCAGATAAAATTTTATCTTGTACTTGTGAGAGAATTCTCTTTTAATTTAATTATCCGTACGATTTACCAGGAATACAATCAGATAAGATATTATTGTGTATATAGTAAGACGTTATACAACAATGAAAGCAAGTCACTGTGTGACTGTTGTTGCTGCTGTGTTATCGAAGCTAGTCGTTGTGTCACTACTGTCTGTTGTCAAAAAGGTAAGCCGCCATCGAGTTATCATCACTCAGTTAATCTTTTCACATTTTGGAGTTGGTTTTTTGGGTTCCAGTCAAACTTTTAACAACCAACTACCGTAGATACGTGTACAATTTTACGTGCACATTTTTGTGGTATATATGAATGTTTTCTCACACTTTACTCGTATGTTAGGTCTATACACACTAAGTGTCGCCATATTGTACATAGTGCTCTAGTTAAATGCAATGGTTTAGGAAATAATTTTTCATCAGTAATAAAAAAAGTTTTAACCACCTGTTAATGTTGATGACAAATAATCGTGTGTTGCCTTAAACAGTGGAACCTTACATGCCAAGGTCACTTTTCATAATGGCTGCACACATAAGATAGGAAAATTTTAATAAAAGCTTTTCGATAAAGCCATAGATAGTACAAAATCAATAGTTATATACTCATTATCTTCAGAAAATCTTGCAACACAAAGTGAACCTATTGAAAGGTCACTGGTTTCACTTCGACGACCTGACTTCTCCATCTCTTCAGTTATTATGTCCACAACATCTGCTAGTCTAAAATACAATAAAACAACTCACTTGGAGTTTAACAAAATGTCACTGTCTTAATGCAGATATTTAAAATCAGATGTATTGAAAAATATCAATTGAGGCAAATATTTTTGCGTGCGCGCGCGCGCACACAAAAATACACGCGCGCACACACATAGAGGTTCACTTGTATTTGTAATAACAATTAGTTATTATTCATACACACGGTTTCAACAAAACGGTAATCCAAAAACCCCTCTTAATAAAAAAGATAAATGATTTATCAGAACAATACTGATAACATTGATGTATAATATACGACTAAGTGATACTTATAAAAAATATAAATTATTACCTGTCAGAGTTCTCATCCAAACGGACGTAAAATAACCCAGGATTGATTACAGCTGGCACTTTGACTGACGTGAATCCTTCGTCAGGAAGTTTTTCAGTTTTAACAAGTGGAGCAATGTTTAAAAAACTAAAAGACAACAATAGTTTTGACGGCAAAGAATATCAGTAGTCAAAAAATATAGCCTTTACTAGTTACATAGCAGATTTTTTTTTAACCTCAATAGATGCAAACCTTTCACAGTTATCTTGTCCTGTTAAATCTTTAACGCTCACTTGATATGATTCAAATTGCTTCTTCAAGTTTTCAAAATGCTACGAGAAAACACATCTTTAACAGGATTTCAGACCATGACAGACGCAGTATCAAAGCGATCGATGTAGTAATTTGTGACAAGGAGTTTTGAAGTGGGGGGGTGAAGGTTAAAAATATGTTTGGGCCATTTTAAAGCATGTTTACTTAGTAAGAATAATGTAAAGGTTTCATTAAGAAAAAGATCGAGTTCTCCCTAAACTGGTCTCCCAAAAGGTCCTATGATGACTCTAATTTTATTTATACTTGATAGCTTTAAGTTCTACTTAAACTTCAACTTGGAAGTATTCTTCCCATCTCACATGCGAGGCCAAATTGTGTGATCATAACTCAAACTACACAAACCAGAAATGAAACTCAGTTCACAGCGCCGTGGAAGAGAAGCGCGCCACTAACCTACATCTTCTCAAACTACATACTGTCTCACCAACATCCTAACTCACTCAACTTTAGTGTTAGTCTCAACGACTAGAGTGTTTTTCTAAGTTAACATGTTTCATTAACAGAATTTTGATATAAAAAAATAAACCAACTTGTGCATTAGGAACAGCCAGTCCTTCTTTTAGTAAATCCAAACGAACATTAAATGTATTTGTTGTCACATTAATATCTTTTAGATACGTTTTGACGACAAGTGGGTCAATCCAAATTGTATTTCTAAGACTAGAAAATAAAAAAGTTTAAGCATAAACATACGTGGTATAAAAACATAATAATAATCGTGGTTTCATTCTATATTAGTAGTTTACAAAATCAAATAACAATGACCCCATCACAACTTGTCCTTCCAGTTCTTTTCCCTCAATATTCTGCTTTACAAATCTGTCAGCCTATAAATAACAAAGGTACTGAAAAACGTCTCCAGTGTAATACGTTACTAAAAGGTTAAAATGATAGGTGTTACGTTTTTATGTAGATGAAACTTACCTTGTAAGTCCAAGCCTTTTCATCGTCCAGTGGTTTGACTCTTCCAACAAACGCTTCAACTGCCTGCAAAAAAATTAGACAAACAAATAGCCAGTGAGGAAGACGTACGCGCACACACACACACACATCCACACACACACGCACG
>JAOBAZ010022234.1:0-10733 GCA_026546875.1 Pteroeides caledonicum | reverse complement strand
CACGCACGTAAACACACGCACGTACACACACACATCTACGCACGCACACGCACGCACACGCACGCACACACACACATACACACACATCCACACGCACACAAACACACACGCACGCACGCACACACACACACACACACATCCACGCACGCACACACACACACATCCACGCACGCACGCACACACACGCATATACACACACACATCAACGCACGCACGCACACGCACACACATAGCTACACACACATCCACGCACACACACACACACCAACACACAATCTTACCTGGAAAGGTATATCAACAAACTGGGGAGCCATTTCCAAGAGATGACGTGTGGATACGTCATCATAAAATCCACGATCAACAAAATAAACCTATACATAAAAATAAACAAAATTGAATGACATGCACTTACCGAAAAACAGAATTTCTAATCGTCACCTCAACTTCAATTGCTTTGTTTGTTTCAGGATCCTCTCGAACCACTCGTATAATTTTAACTCTACGAGAAAAAAAATTTCATTGAGCAATTTTTCGTAAAACATTTTTTTCAAATCACTCAAATCGAACCAAAAACGAAAAGGTTGTTTCACGGAAACAGACTTCACTGAAACTGGCTGAAAGGAAGTCAAGAAAAGGAAAGTTTTATAAAGAACAAAGATACAGTAGCTCACCTATAATACGATCCTTCAAAGTAAGCAACACAAAGTTTATGAGAATGTATAACTCCACAAATATTTCGGTTAGTTTGAAAACCGTACCACGCATTCAGGTCTAAAGCTAACTGAAGAAATGTAGCTCCACTGTAGTGATTTGAAATTTCATCCCCAGTCCCTTTTAAGTCGCTTTTGTGTTCAAGAATTCTGACGTAATAATGACAGGCGTCCCAGACCTTTAACACCAAGACCTAAATGTAAAAAGAAATTAGTTTTAACTAGAATCGTTGGTTTGGTATGGTATGGTATGGTATGGTATGGTATGGTATGGTATGGTATGGTATGGTATGGTATGGTATGTTGTGCTGTGTGAGGGATTTTAGCAACGGAACATAGAAATACCAAGTTTAAAAAGATCTTTTCTACAGGGGCTTTGACCACAGGGGATTTTCCCGAGGGCTTATTATAGAAAGTATACACTCCCCCCTGCCCCAGAACGTAAAGAACACGTGTTTTGATTGTACAGTGTATTTATTGCTCCCAATGTATTGGGAGTATTTCACCCTTTCTGATTATTTAATAAGAGTTTTTCACAGGTCAGCGCTTGTTTTTTGTGTGATTTTTCTTACCTTCACAATGCCAGACCGTGGCAAAAGAAGAGAAACATCGACATCGGGAAAAATTGCATGGCGTTCTTTACATGTTGAAGAATTTCTTCAAAAAAAAAACAAAGAAGACAATGCAATTTAAATTAAAAGAAAGAAGAAATAGATATTAATTCAACTCACTTGCAAACACCATATGCTTTCAAAAAGTAACACAACTCATTCTTTTTTTTCTTCTCTTCTTTTACCTATAAATTAAAAACCATATTACTCAAACACAAAGAGAGGTCCCTTCAACACGTTCTGTCATATACGTCGGAAAAGTTAGTAGTATATAAACTTATAAACCGAGAAAACTATACTAACCTCGAACTGGCGCTTTATCACTGGTTCAAGATTTGCTGGCGTTTCACATCCACTTCTTGTGACAAGTTCTTTAATTTGGTTGGCAAATTTTATTAATGGGATATCAGTTGCAAATATCATAGAAAGACACGGCTTCTCCTGAAAAAATAATAGTCAGTGAACGCGTTTGCTCAACTTTTGACTTTGATTTGTTTTTCTGTTGAAGTGTTCGAAATTGAAACTAAGGAACCGCATTATTTAAGTTGGTTCCTTGTTTGTAACCCTTGTCAAAAAGGGCGTCAGGCAATTATCTCCACGTTGCTTACTAGCTACGCATTGTGCAACTTTCAAATAACACTTGTTGTACGAATTAGCAACATTTGAATTTACACAATAAGTGTTTACGGATTTACAAATCATGATAAATTATTGTGTAATTTTTTATTAAAGTAATCACAATAAAAAATACAACATGATCTCAAATGAAAAAAATTGAAGTCACAGAGAGCAACTTCGTTTTTAGCGTCTTTCGAATGTTCGTTTTCGAGTTATTTGAGTTTTTGTAATGTTGTAAGCAACGTCTGAAGTTGTAGATGTATGACGTCTAAACATCTACACGCATGTATAATGAGATAACAAAGTTGTTTTTATATCACTGGCACTAGAAGGATCAAAATGTAAATACTTTTAAAAAGTTTTACAAAAAGGCAACAGATCGAAGGTTTTTTCGTCAACTCATACACAATGTGTACATGCTCAGACGAAATTTAGGCAAATTTACATCTAAGAAAGTCGAGAACGAAACTCGGAAAGAGAAAATTATAAACAAGTTGCTCTGTGCCTGCAAAGTTCTTTCATGTGAGGCAAAAAAATCGTCGATGAATTTGTCAAATGTTGTGATTATCAATAATACCCAGTAATAGTGGTTACCTTAGTGCTAGGATATGAGGCTGCCATACAAAACAAACGTTGACCAAATAATATTTTAGATGATGGAAAATCATAATGGATAACACATGAAGCGTTTCTGATCTGGCATTTGTCAATTACGCCGTCGGTCATAACTGAAAAAACACACAAAAACGTATAATTTGTTTTAATAGATTGAATTCCACTGACATACATTATGTTATGTTAATGCATTAAATTTGTATACAATTTCACCGTTCTTTGCAAACAATTTTCTTGGAATACTTTAATGTTGAAACACGTTGTCGATTTTATAAACTTTTTAAGTTTTTACTAGTTCTTAAAGTAATTTCAAATAATATTTTAGTGTCAAAATACACTTATAACTCTTCTAAATTTATTACCAACTATAGGAGAAGAACTAGAGTACTGTGGTGTATTCCATTGACGATGAATTTCTGTCAAATGTTCTGGTCTCATAAATTCATGAGCAAGTAGTATAGAATAACTTTCATGTTCCAATATTCCAGATAATCGTTCAGCATCTTTAGTTGCAGAAGTGAAAATAATAATTTCATGATCAACATTTGTTGACAAAGAATCTACTAATCCTAAAAGATAGAGAAATATTGAACATTACATATCATAAATTTTTTGATTCTCTGTCTGTCTGTTTGTCTGTCCGTCCGTCCGTCCGCCCGCCCGAACGTTTGCCGAACGCCCGCCCGATGCCCGTCCGTCCGTCTGTTTTCTATTTCATTTCGTATAAAATAAGCAGACCATGACAATTTACCAATGAGATGTTTGTCTCGCAAATTCAACGGAACAAAGTTTCCAATTTGTCGAACATTACAGAACATTGCCGACTCGACAGGGTTACCAATAATAATTAGTGGATTGCCAAGGTAAGCTTTGACCAATGAAGAAACCCCATCAGTCCATTTAGCCGCCATAGCGATACATTGTCTTGGGGCAAGACGATTTGGGTTGGCTACCAAAAGACCTGTAAAGATATCAAAACGAAATATAAGTGTTGTGATTATGATTGTGACGTAAACTTGGAAGCAGATTTCTTCTACAGTGTAATTGAAAACTCTAATTCAAAACTCATGCTCCGTTTTCAAATAAAGCATTAAAACAAAAGCCGTATTCTCCTATACAGCTTTCTAAACCAAAACCCAACAAACACGGGAGATGTTGTGAGACTTTAGAAAAGCGTAACAAAACATGAAAGGCGAGTGTTTTTAGCTTTTCGAATGTCGACCAACATCCCAAATGTTTGGATTTGAGTATTTATTAAAAGGAAAAACCTCATTTGATATTTCTTTTATAAAATAGCAACAGATAAAAAAGTGGCGGGAAATCGGGATATTTTTATCCAAACACGGAAATTGACCAATCAGAGCTCGCGTACTATACATATTTTATAACTGACCAATCAGAGTTCGCGTACTATACATATTATTTTATAATTGACCAATCAGAGCTCGCGTACTATACGTACTATTTTATAACAGTAGTAACCGCTACACTACACAGACTAAATCTTGATTTAGAAATATCCCAACACCACTTACCTCCATAATCTCTCATTATTTCTTTAATCTCTTTCGTTCGTTCCTCAGCCAAGATATCTGCGCCATCAAAAATTAGATGACACAAGCGATCTAACCGGGTGTAACCTTTACGGAGCATGCGCAAAAAGCACGGCGCAGTCGCAATAACGACCTCACAGCCGTTGATTAAATTAAGAATATGTTCATCTTCATGGCCAGCAGCGTACAACATTTGAACACGAATGGTGCGGAATTTTTTCGTCAATTTATGACAAATATCGTAAACTTCTTCAGCTTTACGCCAATCAGGACAAATAATTAACACCAAAGGCTGGAAAATAATAAACATCTTTTAATACTGAAATATCATATACTTATAACACATTATTATAGCGATTTGACATGTGGATGGCATCCTTATGTTAGTACCTCATTTACACAAAATTGAAATACTTTAAAAGCAAATGCAATTTCTATTTTAAATTACGATTAAACATTTATCCCGTCTCTCAAGTAAGTCGTCGTCTCATTTGCTCTTTGCATTGGCTCCCGACAAGATTTTTGAAACTGAATTTTGCGTGCATGCGTAATTGCAAGATAAGCCATTCTTTAGTGCTGGAATATTCAGCCAAGAAATTAGTCAAGTTGACGTTTTCACACATTTTTTCATTCTCATTATTTTTGTTTTACTGTTTAACCGTTGAAGTGGTCTTTATTTTACTACAGCGAATAACACCAGGGCATTCTAATTATCAAAGAAGGAGTTATAATGAATAGTGAACTCATTACGGAAAATGTGAAATTTTGGTAAATAGAAGTAATTTAGGACGATTATTCCAAAGCTTAGCAATTTTTCCGTTGGGTAGCTAAAAAATTCTGTCTGGGGTTTCTTTGGATTACCGCGGTTTTACGATCGACCACTTTAGGAGTTCCTCGCAGTAGGTGGTAAGGCCGCCAAGTCTCCTGGGTAGCGTTAATATGTAATACATTTCATGGTAAGCTTGCGCTTTGTACAAGGTGTTGTGAGGGTTTCGTGTAACTAACAGAGAATTTAGTTTGGGTTAATATTACAATATAGCAAAAAATATGTCTTACTACTTAATATGTACCTACCCCGTTTCCTAATGGTAGTTCTGAATACACTTGTGGTTCACTGATCTGTGCCACTACTGGTAAAAGATATGATAAAGAATTATTGCTCGTATTTTCTGGTATACCACATACATCTCGACCTCTCAAGATACCAGGCCAGATGTTACACTGAAACGAGGTTGGCGCACTTACTGCCAGATCACGTAACGCTCGCAGTAAGATTTCCGAGAAAGTGTTTGAGTCAATTTCAATTATAGGTCGAGGAAGACATTCACCATGAATGAATATATCTTTAGATACATGACATAGCTTTGGAGAAGGCAGAGGTGACGCAGTTACTCGTGGGGATTGTGATGGACTTACTGTTGGCCTACAAGGGGACCGGGGACTAGTGGGGTTATGCTGGTAAGGTGAAGAACTAGGAGTAGAGTTTTGTGAGCATTGTGATGGATTGGTTGGTGTATATAATGACTGGCTAATTGGAGCAGGTGAAGGTTTTGATGGGATAGTAGGGACACCTGGGGATACATAGAAACTTGATGCAGACTTTAAAGATGGACCATTGGAATTATTCATGGAATGTGGTAATCCATTAGCCAACTCATTTTGTGCCGGTATCTGAGGCATCAGTTTGCCAAATGTTTGTGAAGACATCTTATGGGTTAATGGAGTATTTGGTTCACATTTCTTAGAAATTTTTTCTTGTGGATGTCCTGATGGTCTCCATGGAGCAGTCTTAGACTGTGCTGTGGTATGATCATATGATGATGAGCTATTTTCCATATTTTTCTTTGATATGCTGCTGTGAAAATTCAATTCAACATCTTCTTGCTCACTGCTTGAGTAACCACTAGAGTTTTTAAGAATAGGCCTCAGTTGTTTTGTTGTTGTTCCAAGGGGGGTATCTGACAACAAACTTGATCCTGTAGCTGGAAGACGAGCTGACAAGAAGCGAACTTTCCCGGATGTTTCCTCATTACTATTAGCTGGAGGTGTATTTTGCATAAAATATCTTTTAGGTGAAACATCTGGAGAAACAAATCCAGTTATTGGTTGGTATTTCCCTTTATTTTGTTGGCTTAATTCTATTGATGGACAGTTTCTTATAGAATCTGAACTATCACTTTCCATTCCCAAAGAATTGTTTAATTTGTCCATTATTTCTTTATGTTCTTGAAGAAAAAGGTCTTGGCTACTATATTGCTGGTTTGATTTGATTTGATCTAAAATTAAATCAAGTTTTATGGTTAAAAAATCTCTACCAGTAATTAAGTTTGCTTTGATGGATAGTTTGATTTTAGCATTTGCTTAACCAATGCAAAGTTTTGTTCTTGCTACTGCCAAAAGATACTTAGGAAAACTTCCATGGACAATAGGTTAAAACATCCATAATGACTACTTCAATATTGTATTTTAAATATAAATACCAGTGTAACAGTACTTTATTTTAGGAGTAAAGTACTGGTGACAAAAAATCTGAAGCTCAAAATACCTTGTTCTAAATTCTCCCTTGTCTTATAAAGTACAGTTGCAAAATCTTTATTAATGAGCTCATCATTCAAACAAATCTGAAATATCAAAATACTTAGAGTATTCAGCTTAGTAAATACATCGTTATACAGTCTAGATGTACAGGTGTAATGAACTCTGTAGCTAAATTGAATACGGTATTACATAAAACATAAACATACCATTCCTTGATGTCCAGTTGCAAATAGAAAGACATGATGAACACCATCCTCATCAATATGTTTTATATCAATTTTAAGAAAAGAACCTGGAATAGTTTATATACTTTATTAAATATTACATATACAGTATTAAATAGATAAAAAGTAAAACCCATTACTTGTGAATGGGGCAAATGAAAATTGTCTGGTTTAGCCAAAGTAAAATCTGTTAACCGAAGGTTTGTAGCCAGCAATGTGATGTATGGGATACCAGTGTCTGAAAAACATACAAATTGTCCACTGACTTCACTGACTTTTGATTTCAGGTCAAGTTTAATAAACAAAATTTCAGTGACCTCAGCACTCACATTTATAGGTCTTTGAAGTTAGCTTGGTTATATTAACACCCATTGAATCGAATACTTGATCTATTATAATTAAATTTTATCACATATATTCTTACCATCAACTTGTTTTTTGAACCACTCTGTAGCTGCTGTATCCCAGGTATCACCAGGTCTTTGAACATAAAAAGAAATGAGATACGATAATTATTCTACTGTAAAACAAACATCAGCAAGAAAGTCATACTCTACTCTAATATCATAATGTAAATTTTTATATGTATGTACCCCTATATATACAAGAGATATACTTAGTACACAGGTCTGCAAGATACAAGATGATACCATTTTAACTATTTTTACTGTGCCTACTGCAAATTTTCCCTGTAGCTTTTTACTCCATCCAACCCTAGATAATTTTACTTGTCAAATGATGAGCCCCAGAAGGAAAAGTTAGTTACTTTTTCTGCTATGGAAGCTGAGCTAGTTTGCTCTGGCAAGGGATTTTACAAGCCTTTGTTTTTTTTAGTTTTTTCACCATGCACATGATACTGCTGCTATACATATAGCAAAATCATTATGTTTAAAGGTTATTATAAATTTCATTTTGACTTACTGCTTAGTTATCTTGAGATCAAAATATGAGGTTGTAAGAGTGACTGGTTTCAAACCAGATAAAACACACTCCATTGTTTGAAATGGAATAGAAAGAAAATCTTCTGGCATTTCCTGGATCCTAAAAATCAAAGTACTAAAATTGAAAATGTTTGCAATCGATGTAAATCAACCATAGTGATTGTGTATCACTTTCATTATGAAAGTACATTATTTTTTTAACATTTACCATATTACTGGTACCAATGTTCTTTCGCCAAGGTCAACAAGAAGGACTCTGAAATTAAAATATAATCATTATAAACCAACTGAAATGATGTTAATGATATTATAATAACCATGTTCTATTTGGTATTATATTAGTGCATACCTTGCTTGAGGGCCATTGATAGTCTGAAATATGCTTAGAATTCTTGCTCTGTACCAGAATCTATCTGATGTACGTTTCACTAAACAAATCTAAAAAAAGTAATGGTAAACATCCCATCCTGAAGTTTTTGAACCCATGTGCTGTGGTGCATTTTTACTCGGGCTAACATCAGACGATTAAATTACTCACCCAGGGAAAACCCCCTGTGGGCAATGGGTTGAGTTCCTGCAGCAATTTAGACTAACATGTATGAACAAAACTATATGACCATCTTTCATATGTTCAAAATACTGGCCAAGAATTATATTTTACATAAAAAATATTTTATGCAAAAAATCTTTCCACATTTAACCACCCTTTGTGCTTGCTCATGTTGCTATGAGCAAAACAATAACTCTAAGTAAAGGAGGAATGATAGCTGCTCTAGTGCTTCAATTGCTCTTTCTTGTTCCTCCCAGTTTCTTATAATTTCTCAGTGAACCTGCACCTCATATCTCATTATATATCTTTTTAGGCAGTCACTATTAACTTGTACACCATGCAACAGTCATAACCAGTTGATTAACACTTTACTTATACTACTGGACTTGTTTGATTTCACTCATGGAAATGGGAAAAAATGCAAATGAGCTAGGATATTAGTGATAGAAACTGCCTTATCAAAATGATATCTCCCTCAAATTCTTCACCTAAACTAGTTCCAACTCATGCAAACAATTTCTAGGCCCTGGCATTTAGCACCACATGCTGATATTTATATAATACCTGGCCTTTATGTGCTGTTGTTGACGTTTGATTGTAACTGTTTTGATCTTTTGAATTGCAATAATCATTAATTTTACCAATTAATGTGTAATACTGTTCAACTTTTCCTTGATCTTTTGAATATGGTTTGCACCAAAAATGACCAGCATCAACAAGCTAAAATGACAGTAAGATCATTAAGATGTAACAATATGAATTTGACGCATTATTGGTATTTATAAATCTAAATTTAAAATTAACACGCAACATTCTCAAGCATCTAAATTTCGCGGCACGAGAAAACAACAATGTGTTAAGTTGTACTAATCAAAACTAGAAGTAAGTTACCTTGTATATTTCTACATCTAACATTATTCCAAGAACGGCTAAGTCAATACCATCAAAGTTGTAAACGTACCAAATCTCACATGTTTAGAAATATTATGTGCGCAAAGTAAATAAAGCCTGGCACTAGTTTGAAAAGTTTGGAAATATTCCAGGGGGTGAGGTGTTGTTTGCACCTATGCTTTGACACATCTAATCTGTGTCTAAGTGTTTAAACCATCCCTAATTACACTTTTTTAAAAGGTAGATTTTAAGGTAAGCATTCAATAGACTTCTTTTACTTCCACCATATCCCTTTATTCAGCGGCGAAACTAGAGCGTTAATTGGGGGGTTGCTTATTTATACATTCGCGTTCTGCCCAACGAATTTCTTTTGTAAGAGATTATTTTTACACTCGTGCTCTAGTTTCGGCCCTGCCTTTTGCCCATAGCTTTTGCCCTATTCTTTTGCCCCTGCGGAGTGATTATCCTAGTTCCAGGCTTTTGCGGTTAGAAAGAAAAGCGCGCGAAAACTACAAAGCAATATTTATTGTTTTTCACTTTATATTATATGCCAATGTTTTTCACGGAGAAATTCACTGATGACTTTACAAAAAAAAGAAGAACTGTAACTCTGAAAATTGATAACATTTCTAATTGTTCAGTTTTATCATGGAAAAGCCAGCTCACGCTATTAAATTTGTTTGTATAAGTATAGTACTGTACCTCTTTGACTTTGAGTGTACTGTGACAGCTAAGTGATTTGTGAATTTTGTCTCCTGTAACTTCTGGAAAATAATTCAAAATAACATGAAATAACACCACAACAACGTCGGGAACTGTAAGTATCTCTAGCATGAAATAACTTTTATTATACATAATAAATGGCAAAGAAAAGATATAAAGGTTAGGTCGACTCTATTGTGACGACTTCTATATATAAGATATATTATAAAAACTATTAACTATAGCGGGCATTGTGGTGTATTTTGCGGTCCAAAAAATTTGCTGGGCTAAAATACATTTTAGCCTGCGGGCTGAGAGTAAATTTAGGGAGTACGGTTTTAACGCTAATATATTTAATACCATATTTTTGTTTGAAATGCCATTTCAAGTTATAATAATAGTATGTAATAAAGTTGATGTTCTTCATATTTTAATAACCGTCGCTTCGCTCGGGCTAACGTGTGTTTGAGTCGGGCCAAAAACATATTTACATCGTGTACAGTGTCGGTGAATAGTGGAGGATATCTAGCGAGAAACGCCACTATCCACTCCGCATTTTTGAGGAATTGTGATATCTTGATAACTATGAATGCAAAAGACGCATTGTAGCCTGTAGGGTGTACAACGTGTCGCCGTATTTTTTATGCAAAAATATGCAATCAACTACCTAGGAATATGGCGGATCAGCCAGTTCAGCCATAGCCAGCCCAAAATTAGGTTGTTTGAACCTTTGTGCTGTTCAAGTTGTTAACATTTCATCGTAAAATTGTTTCTCTCCCC
>JAOBAZ010022123.1:0-13059 GCA_026546875.1 Pteroeides caledonicum | reverse complement strand
CTGTCTGTCTGTCTGTCTGTCTGTCTGTCTGTCTGTCTGTCTGTCTGTCTGTCTGTCTGTCTGTCTGTCTGTCTGTAAAAACAACTACTCCAGTTCTGTTTATGGTTATGATAAATTTGAGTAGTACTTCTGTGATTTCATGTAAGTTGAATAACTTGCCATTTAGTTATATTTTGTGGTTATTGTTTAGCTTGATTACAGAGTAACTTGGGCAAAATTGAAGGATACTTTCAAACCGGCAGGTAAGTTCTATTAGTTTCAAAAGAATTTTGATAAGAGTATCCAAACATTGAAACCCATTTGGTATTTCTTTAATACAGTACGGTAAAACCGGCAAAGATTTCTGGTTGTTTAAATTATTTTTCAATGTTTCAATGCTTATTGTACATTTGTTTCCAGGTAGAGTTGTTCGTGCAGATGTGTCTGAAGGAAGCGACGGCAAGTCACGAGGCCATGGAACAGTACAATTTGAAACACCTCTTGAAGCTGTTAATGCCGTCTGTATCCTCTTCACTTCAAATGCTACTACAATATAATATTTTTTTTATTTTTTTATAATATATTGTAATCTATAAGGTCTGAAGAATATGGATCGTAACGTAAAGGGATTTAGAAATGCAAAAATGTTCCTAAATTTACGCCTTGAAATTTGGGATTCTCTCGTTGCCATAACTGAAAACAAACTTGGAAAGCTGAATAGTTATATGTAGTGGTATGCTAGTATTACAGTTTGAGCTAAAATCTGACTGAATGCATCTTCCTTGACAACAGTACAGGTGTAATGAACGGAAAACCATTATACGACAGAACAATGAATGTTCGTTTGGTAAGTGTTATAGTATTACCAAATGATTTTTTGTGCAAATCAGTGTGATTCATACACACTGGATGTTGCGAGGGTTTTGGAAAACGTTAAAAACGAGCCGCAGGTGATGTGATAATACCGAGATTCAGATTTGACTTCCGTTTCTGCTACAACAACCTCCCAGAGTGTCATTTCTTATCTGATTGGTTAATCGCATGATTTAAACCCATATGATTGGTTAATGGTCCCTAAATGGTAGCAGTAGTGGTAGTCAAATCTGAATCTCTGTAATTTGTTGTAGTGTACGTGCCTTGAAAAATGTAGACAGCGTAAACTGTTTTAGGTTTTTGTGTTCAGTGCTTTGGTTTTAAACATCAAGAAAAATTTGTGTAGAAGATGTACACTTTCGTTTCCTTTTCTTCATTTATTTTGTTTGTTGAACTTGCTTGCCAACAAAGAAGCGAAAAAAGAACTCGGCCGAGCAGCAGCGCACACACGCGCGCGCTCACTTGCGCAGACACACACATACGCACACTTTCGCAGACACGCACACACAATAGCTACGTTAAGATGAGTTAGACTCTAACTATTTATAAATAATGATCCCGTATTGGTTATTAAACTTTTGCTTAATCGCAGCTGGGAATCGAATCCACGACCTTCGGTTTACTAGTCCGAAGCTCTAACCACTGAGGCGAGCTACATGGTTAAGGCCGGAGAAAGGCGGGGGCATTATATGATGAATATCCAGACATACAGTCTGTTTAACACAGCAACGAACCATTACACAGTTCGATTTACATGTAGAATTATATAGTTCTCAATTTTTCGCTTTTCCCAGTATGTTTTCGATCACTCGGAGAGCGCCTTAATCCTTATTCTTATTACCCGAGTGCAAAAATCTTCCTATTAAACTTTTGTTGCCACTTTTTTTTGCTTAGGATCGCGAGTCCCCGTACTTTAGTTTATTTGGTGGTGGCAACAGCAGTAACTTGTCGGCTGCCTCAAACTTCAACAGCATGGCGGGTATGGCAGGAATGGCTGGGATGGCGGGCATGAACCCACTAGCTATGTTACAGCTTCAGAGTATGGCCAGCTTAGGAGGGATGGCTGGTTTAGGTGGGTTTTCTGGTTTTGGTGGAATGAATTATGGGAGCGGGACAAGCTCGATGAACCAACAGACAACAGGCATGTCAAGCACGGATACGTCATCTATGACGTCGTCGTTAACTACTCCCACGGCGGCAACTGTAAACCCATATGCTGCGATGCTTGGTCAGAGTCTGGGAGCTCAGGCGTTGGGTGGGCAAGCGTTTGGTGGTATGACGATGGGGAGTATGCAAACGACTAAAGTTGATCCGACGAAACAGGTCTTTGTTCGTAATGTAAGTGAGATGGTTTGTTGTTTGTGATGATATAGAGACGATAAAAACAGGTAATAAACGGCATGTTTTACCTGCTGAGTTAAGTAGTCATGTTAGTCTGTATTGAAGAATACATAAAAACTGTAGTCTGGTTCAAGTTATGTTCTTCTTCGCGTGACTATTTAGAAATAATTTGAAAGGATTCTGGTCCCTTTTGTACGGCAAATGTTTGGAGAAAAATGTTGCTTTGGTTATGCAGTTAAAAGTTAATTTTCTCAAAAACAAGACAGCGTGAAAGAAGATTAGATGGGGATGGTTTTCTCCTTTCGTTTTTTGTGGTCTTTTGACATATACGCGTTGTGCACGCCTTTTTCTCATATTGGCTTTTATGGGGGTACCTTTCGGCATTAAGGATTTGCTGGTACTAAAAGTGATATTCCATTAGTTTTGAGAAAATGTGGTAGGTTGTTTGATGGGTGGGATCAGGGTTTGTTTTGGGTTGTTTATGGACATCAAGGATCATTGGACATCCTGGTATCCAGTCATGGTTAGAAAAGCATGGTAAGTCCCACCAGTATACCACATCGAGTGATCAAAGGGAACTGATCCCAAAAACCAAGTTGTATTTTATGTGTATTGCGACACAGGGGAACTAGATGGGCGATAGTGATGTGAGGTGTTACAATTGATGTAATGTCTTACTTCATGATTCTTGAGACATCAAGTAGCGCGACTCTGATTTCAAGATTTATTGAATGTAACTTAAAAGTTAAAGTTAACTTGAAATCTTGAAGTCAGAGTCGCGCTACTTCATGTTTAATCACCTGATTGCCGTGAGCTAGTCACTATACGTTATAGATGGTTCTTTTTGTTTGTTTTAAATTTTCAGAAAGCATTCATGGTCGGATCCAGCACTAGTACACCTAATTTGCATATCACTGCTTAGCCAATCAAAATTTTATTTTGACCAACTTGTTTTGTTTTGCAAACTAGGTGCACTAGTGCTGAATCCGACCATGGCATTGTCAAGTTCTCCTCGCAAAAAGTTTGCATGTCTTGTCCAAAAAACACATGTGGGTTACATATGATGACATAAGAGTTGCATTTCATCACATCAGTTGCATTTCATCACATCAGTTGCATTTCATCACATATAAATTGCATACAAACTGCATTTGGAGACAGCATGTACAATTTCTGAGTCGGGATGGGTGGATGGACAAGTCTCTTGGGGGTTCTATAAATTTCGAACCTCAGAAGCAACCCGAAAAAAAGGCTCGTGTACCTACAATTTGGGGAGGGATGAAACAATTTTGGCAAATAGGTTAATATGTATTTTTAACATATGAATATACGATTCTGAGGCTTTTCATTGGCTAAGGATTTCATAAGACGTTATATCCACCAGCTAATGGCATTCAGTCAATTTGCACATGTTACAAAAGAAGAAATAAAATACCAGGAAAACTGAGTTCCAAAAAAAGAATATTAAAAATACTATAATTATTCACCACAAGTGAACATTTACCTCAGCTGCGCCTCGGTAAACGTTTGCGTATATTCACCTCGACTTCGGTGAATAATTGCCATATATTAGTTTAGGGGGGTGGTGCAAATGTACTTTAGGGGGGTGCCCACTCCCCAGAAAATTCGTGTATAAACATGACATGCGATTTTTGTAACAATTGTATTACTCGGTCATATTTCTTTTTCGAGGAAAAACCTTGGCAAAGTAGTTTTTGTCGTTCAACTTGTACTGAAAGATTGTAATATGTTTTTACAGCTCCCGTGGAAAGTTACCTGGCAAGAATTAAAAGACAAATTTAGAGAAGCAGGTACGTCAAGTAACCGCGATATCGTTTATCGTGACCTTGTGAGGCGAAGATAAAGTTTTAAAGTGAAAATTATGTTTTTGCTAGATGTATATAGTCGCTTCTTAATGACTGATTTTAATAATTAGTCTTCGTACAGCTATACTGCATTTTGGGCTTTAACAACAAGTGTACAAAGATTTTTGCTAGGATATGCGTGGTTTGTGGGCTTTTGGGGGACTCAAGTGTTTTGAGGCCAAGCAAAGAGACTGGGACTAGCAACAGACAGGGACTATCCAATTTCGCACTTTTAATCACTTGTTACACCATGGTTTGGCCCCTCTACTTCTTTGAGGTTTATTGTTTCAGTATTTCTGTCAAAATGATTTAGGTCGTGTGGTGAGGGCAGATGTTTTAATGGATGATAAACAACGATCGAAAGGATGTGGAACTGTTCTTTTTGAAACAGCAGAAGATGCTGCCAGAGCAATCAGTATCCTTTTATTGGGTTTACATGAAGTAGAGCGCTAAAAAGTCTTATTTACGAACCTTGCAAGTGTGTTAGATGATTTTCGGTATATGCAATGCTTATCACCCAGCGGCGGACATAAAATGATACGTGTGTTGTGCAGCATATGTTGTTTTCGTTGTGGGCTTTCATCGTTGATCCACAGTATATGATATAACCTGGGTAGCGGATTTCGGGGTGTGCCTTATTTGCGCTATCCAGGTTATATATATATATAGATCAGTGGCCTCCGTGCTTCCCATAGCAACCAGCCCAGTTAGTTTGTATTTATGTGTGTATTACCTTTGCCTTTGGACACCAAACATGCAGATTTCATGTGATTTCATCTGATAAGAGGAAAGATGTATAACTATATCATGGCTATGATCTAGAGAGGAAGAAGTGAAACGAAAATCTACAAAAATAGTTACTCTACAGTTGTGAAAGTTCTATTTAATAACTTAATAGTACTCTCTTATTACCCTCTAGTGACCAGTGTTGCCTCCAAGACTAAGTATTCCAGGTTTGGGGGTTATAGGCATTCAAGAGAACTGCTCTTTATGCCGCTTGTTTATCTTCAAACGTTGTAAACCTTAACATTGTTGCTAGGTACTCTTAATGGGACAGTAATGGATGGTCGACAAATCGAAGTACGAATGGATCGTGGTTGAAGTGTTGTTATATTTCTGATTTTTAAATCACACTTAATCAAGCTTAAATGGTTCTGGAAGCTGTTCTTAAACATATATTATATATACTGTTCGAGTTTTAGATTAAATCGTGTTATAACGTTATAGATATTGGGAAGGGTAACTTAGTAGCGCTTTGTTTAAAGAAAAATATATAACACACTCACTGTGCTGTATTAAGTTATTAAAATGGGAAGAGTTTGCAGTGATCTGGTATTTTGTCGTTTTTTTTTTTTAATTATGATTTTTCCACAGTCTGCTGCTTGCTCCGTACACGGCCAAGGTTTTTCGGGTACAGTGGAACTCTGCTTTCAGCCACTTCGTTAATACCGTCCAGTTGTTACGACGCGTACGTCGTCGTATTAAAGGCAGATTTCCACTAGACGAAATTTTTTGCCAATTTCTTTTGTTTACCTCCAATAGCATTCTGATAAGCTCTGGTTGAAAGCTGAAAGACAAATAATAAATTCGCTTTGCGCGAGAACGTTCGCCTAGAGGAAATCCCCCTTTGCGAGGTTTCAGTGTGAATGTAATTTGCTCCGATGGTACTATATGATTGTATTCGGGAGATTTTATGTGGCAGATTTTGACGTCAAATAATAGTGGTTGGTTTGAATGAATGAATGTAACGTGCTACAGTTTTTTTTTGTTTGCACACAAACATTAATTTTTTAAACTGACTCACTAGAGGAGCGACTTCTCCGTCACTTACCGAGCATGATTTTCTAAATTGTTCAGATCTGGTGAGAAAAGCAAATAAGAAGAGGATGTATGAGTTATTGTATTGTTATTTTCATTTTATGGTGTAAAAGTGAGACCAAGTCTTCGTCCACATTTATTCAACCTGACATCATCTGACACACCCATATGACCCCGCACCATTTTGCCACGGGCCAATATCAATCTCGCGAACGTCTGACATTCTGTCAACCTGGCACAATCTGCTTCATGCGACAATGCTAGTGTACACAAGCGCCGGTCACGACACTCGCTATATGACTATCCGAGACCAACTTAGACAATTTGACCGGTATATCTGACTCAAACTGACATACTAAACTATCATTTGGCAAGGAGACGGTCCGACAAGTACTTTTCTACCTTACAACAGCTTCGTGGACATGTACTAGCTTGATTAGAAGAGACTCAGATCTGCAAGTAGATCTGGTTTGACGAACGCTACAAAAACTTTGTAGTCGCGTATCTCGCTGGTCTCGCTCACTGACCTATATATATATATACATAATATATATATATAGGTCATATATATATATATATATATATATAGGTTATATATATATAGGTCATATAGGTTATATATAGGTCAGTGGTCTCGCCCCGTGCGTGACCTTGACTCAATAATCAGATATTTTTTGTTTTATATTTTTGCCGATAAGTGTTACTACCCCATTACTAGCCTCGTACTTTTACAAAATCACCTTCGCGCGCAAAAGCATGGCTACCTCGCGGGTTGCAGCGCCCGCGCGGGTACTAATTTCGCGCCAAAATTTGTCACTGTTTTGGTCTGAACCAAAATGGCGACCAGAGGGAGAATTGTGACAGCCTTTAAACTTCACGGACTTTCTTTAAAAAGGTATGTTTAGTTAATGTGATATCTTAATGGAAAATAGAGTAGCTATTAAGACCATGATTGCTTTTTAGCGATGCTTCGCAGTTCTTGGGAGAAGCATTATCGACACAAGATAATATTGAAGAGTGGCTTGATAAGATCATAGAAAGTGTTCAAAAACAACCGTGTAGGTGAATTACTTTGCTTTGCTTTATGGTTGTAAATAGGACAGTGTATTTTATTAACTGCATGTTCTTGCAATTAGCCATCTGTTTCGTACTGCAAATTTGAAACTAATATACATTTAACCGTGTATGTATGATGTATCAGTTCTTAGAATTTTTGTTCATTAATCTAGCTTAAGTCCAAGAATTCAGA
The DNA here is from genome assembly GCA_026546875.1 of Pteroeides caledonicum. Taxonomy (NCBI): domain Eukaryota; kingdom Metazoa; phylum Cnidaria; class Anthozoa; order Scleralcyonacea; family Pennatulidae; genus Pteroeides; species Pteroeides caledonicum. The sequence continues at coordinate 5,934 of JAOBAZ010022123.1, read as the reverse complement.
GAGGGCGTACTTGCTCCTGATAGAAGGGGGGACCAAATTTTCAAATATTTAAGCAAATTTTTATGAAGGTGTAATTAATTATATTGTTTTGAAATTAAAATCAGTGACTTTTAAATTAAAATGCCTATGTTTATTGTATGGAAGACTTCTTAATAAATGTAGTCACAATGTAGACCACAATACCTGTTTCATTCTTGTTATGCAAAAAAAATGCATTCTTGTTATTGCAAAAATGGATGATATCAAGTTGTTAGAACAACTTGTAACAAGATTGCAGGATTAAACAACTTGTTAACAACATGATATAAACAAGTTGTTGGAATTTGTCCACAAGTCTGAAACAAGGCTTGCAAATGCATCTCACATGCGACTTGTAGCAAGCTGATAACAGGCTTGTTGCAACTTGCACAGACAATTTTAGTTGTTGAGGAAAGAACTTCTGCTGTGGAAGGGTTAAAAACCTCTTAGCCCTTGATGGGAGCTTGCCTTGATCCTAAAAATAATTTAAAATATTGACCACAAAATAGGTAAAAAGCACATGCAATAGCTTATAAAAAAGTGTAGCTTTTAGTCTGGAACATGGTTTTTGCTTGATTACGACCAAAATAGACTTCTCCTATTTTGTAAAACTTTTTGAATAACAAATTCTTTGCTATTCATGTGTGTTAACTTAACATGTGAAATGTCTTTACAATGCCATGTTTTTCTGATATTAATATCTGGTTTCCTTTTGTTTAGTGACATCAACGTTAGTGAGCAAAGAAATAGTTGAGACTGCAGTACAAGAATGCAGTGAAACATCAAATGAAGATAGGTCTTAAAACTTGTTATATTACCTTTTATAAAACTTGTTACCTATATTACGGTCTTTGTCTTTGGAAGGTCTACAACCAAATCAGTTCCAGAAAATAAAATATTTCACAATTAACCATATGCGTCTTTATTTTAGTGACAAGGCTTTCTGTGTTATTAATTCTTTTGAGTAAGTTTTGTTGCGAATTTTGATAAAAGGTGGTTGTAAGAAAGATTTTTTTACATAATTTTATTATTTTTCAAGAGTTCCAAGATTCAAGTACAATCCTGATAGAAAAAAGTTTTTACAGTTAAGTTCTGTCTGTCTGTCTGTCAGTCAGTCTGTCTGTCTGTCTGTGTCTGTCTGTCTGCCTGCCTGCCTGCCTGCCTGTCTGTCTGTCTGCCTGTCTGTCTGTCTGTCTGTGTCTGTCTGTCTGTCTGTCTGCCTGCCTGCCTGCCTGCCTGCTTGTCTGTCTGTCTGTCTGTCTGCCTGTCTGTCTGTCTGTACATCTATCTGGCCATCGGTCTATCTGTCTATCCATTTGTCCCCCTACCTAGCTAATTAGTCTGTGTATCCCTTCCCAATCAAAGTTCCTAAGATTGACCAATTGTGGATCAAAGATTTTAGTATGTATAATTTAAGCATTTCCCACTTTGTTTGTTCCCATCTCGAACAGAAGTACATCAAAGCATATATATTTGCATGGAGAAGCTCCATCAAGAGCTGAATTGTTTCAAGACAGATATACTATTATTCACCAGGTAAGATTTTACCAGTGATGACTATTGTGAGTATTAAATATGGAAATAGTTACATAGTATGACTCGATTGTCGGGCTGGCTACGCTATTGATATAAAAATAACTGAAGTTGATATTTTGAATATGGAACGCATTTCGAACATATTGGGAGAAATTTGGGATGATACATTCCAGTACTCATTCTGAACATGTTTCCATTAGATTACTTTTGTGCAGTACTGTATCACTTTTCGTATCACATTTTGGAAGGTGTCCCAGAGCATATTCTGGGAAGCCTTTCGAAACAGTAATGAACAAGTTCTGGAATGCGTTCAGAACGCATTGCATTTTTCATTACTAGATTACTTCTGAACAGTACTGAGTAGTGCAATTATTTTAAGTAGTCTTGGTGGCTTCAGTACTTCTCTTGGTGTTCTTTGAAAAAAGTACACAGTGAGTACATGTGATAAACTGTCCTTGAAATGATATACTGAAATGAAATAGCTACGCACACACAAACTGAAAATTGTAGACATATCCGAAGTGGAATATTAGTGGAATATAAGTAGGGTCAGAAGTTCTATAATATTTGTTGTTCAGTTGCCATATTCGTTTATTTTACTCACATCCTTCCTTGCTATAACGATTTGTACTTTACCGTGGCGTAGTTTATACTAATATGGGGCCTAAGCATATAGGACATGCAGCAACGCAAAGGCATGTCGTGACCATACGGACCGGATCCGTATGGTCACGACAAAAAAATACTTTCAAGACGAGTGTGGCTTCTAAATTTATAGTAAGATTGGATAAATCATAGAAAAAGTGGTAAAAGAAAATAAGATCACAAACTGACCGAACTCGATGTTGTGACCACGCGAATCCGGTACCGTGTAAACCCGGTCTAAATTCCTTCAAGTAATAAACGAGAAAAAGATTGCCATGTACTATCCGTTGTATAACACATTTTGAAGGGTTTATTGGAGGATCTTTATAGTCACAATAATTCCCCCTGAGCCTCTTTGAAGTGTTGCTTGTTGAGGCTTGGTAATGTAGTTGTGTAGAAGACGTAAAAATGTTCACTTTAACGTTGTAAACAGACTGAAGGCGGTGCCTGAATGAAACTCCCGTGGTACTTCAAATTATTCATTTTCTTTCTCCCAGACCTTATAAACTCTAGTATATCGACCACCGTCCCCGTAATTTAGCGACCTTAACCCTTGTGCCCCAGGCTGGCTAAGTTTCCACATTCACAACTAAAGTCGTGTGGCGTTAGACAGAGTAAAATACAAGAGGTCATTGTTCGGACTGAAAGGGTTAAGATACACTGTAAGGGACACAGACGACGGCGTGCCAATTATATTGTGTACAGTCAAATGCAATAATTAGAATAAATTTTATGCCATATTGATATTATGTTGCATAATGGTTAACAACTTTGAAGTTTCTAAGAAAATTCAACATACTGGCTCTAGGGTAGCACCTCTTCCTTGTGATTCTTACGGTTTCTAATGTTGCGAAAGTGCTAAATTGAGAAGAATCCCTTTGTTCAGTTTGACTTTTTTTCTCCATTAGCGTACATTAAGGCATGATCTCTTTGCTCCTGTGTCATCTACTGCACATCCAAGTCAAAAGACCAATAAATACGAGGTACTGATACAACAACAGAGCTTCAGTATTAATACTATCACTCATTCCGTGCAATTATTTGTATTGTTTTCTAGTTAAAACCTGTGGAATTCCTTCTTGGAAGTACAGCTAAACTCGGCAAAATCATAGTTCTCGGAATGATAGCACAAATTAAAGAGGTCAGTTTTAAGTGAACATTCAAACTGAATATCCTCCCATGTAAAAATGGATATACACACTCTAACTTTTTTTTCGGTCGTTAAAGCTCACTTGAAACATACTTACTGATACAATTATATTTTATTTATGGCAACGAAAGTTATTGTGTAATTAGTGGCGTGATCAAATTTGATCGTCCAAACCTGTATATTTAAGGGGATTTTACGTGTGAAAAACAACATCCGAGTATCAGGTGGGAACACTCCGAAAATCTTAGAGATCATAAGTTTTACTAAAGGGGGTATTGGGGGTAAAAATTGTAACCAGTTTGCCGCCATTAAGGCCAACTAATCTGCACCAGGCCTCTATGCAAACGCGCCCCCGGCTCATCATTTACCCGTGGGTCCCATGATTACCAATACGCGAACCCAACTTAGTTCCTCCTAGTACACCCTTTCGATAATTTCATCATTTGGCCAGGGAGCCTCGCTCCCATGTAACGTTAGCCAATCGCTTTGCGTCTTTTACTCACAACAGCGAGGCTCCCAGGCCAAAAACCATTCATGACGTAATTATCGAAAGGATGTATTGCGGCGGGGTGGTTTCACTGGTTGTACTGGGCTTGCTATGCCAGGGGCCCCTCTAGTATAGTATACGATCTCTATGCGGAGAATACTGTGACGTCATTGGTAATATTCCGAGTTTTTTTTATAAAATTTCTACAGATTTGTATTGTTTATGCATATGTTACGCCATTCCGGATAGTTTACGACTATTTCCGATTTCCATAAGCTTTATCATTTGGTAGGCAGTTTTTTGTAGAAAATTTTCGAATTATACGTTTTGGGTGACCTTTAACAACTGTCTAATGCCGTAGAACATTATTGTGGGATGAACAGCTTAACAGTTTGTCAAGGTTCTACCAACATAACAATTACATTTCTCTATCACTTGTAACAAGTCCCTGTATCTAGTTACCTAGTGGAGGACTTGATTTGATTTTTTTGGTTATAGGGAAAATATTTTTTGGAGGATTGCACAGGAGTAGTGGAAATAGATCTTTCTAAAGCTGTATCCTTTATTTCCTTATCATATTTTGAACTTTCACTTGGTTGTTTTTACATTAAACCGAAACAAAAAATACACCAATACAGCAAAATACACATGAAAATACACCTGGAAACTTATTTTTGTGGTCTATTTTTGTTACAATAATGGTCTATTTTTGTTACAAAAATACGCCATAAAACCACATGCCGAAATATTGAACGCGGCTAATACTGATAGGTATGGACTCTGGGACAGATCCAACTTGATTTTGTAGGAGGGTGGTTGCTCTAGTTTGGATTGGATGTCAGTCCGTCTACGGTTGGTCTTTGTGGGTGTTGCCGTACCGGCCTAGTGACTGTTGGCGCATAATAATTTAATATGGAAACGATTGGTACACGAAACTATTTTTAAAATTCGTTTTCTTAACTCGTCACAAAGATTTATCATACTGGATTATTTACTGAAAATTGTATTGTTTTAGCCGAAGGTAAGCTATGCAAAAAATTGCTTTTCGAAGTTGTCTAAAAGTCGTTTATGCATTTATCAACCAGTGAAATTATACTAAAACAATTATTTACCTCAGTGTTCGTGATTATCGGAGAATATTCAGTGGCCTCGTTTTCGTGTCATGGGGCAAAGAATTTCTTATTTGACTTAAGATCAAACAAGACAGGTGCAGGAGACATAGGAGTCAACCTTCACGTGTGCCTATCCTGTTAAAACAGGAATACGTTGAGACAGAAAAACAATATGCAAACGAGACAATTGTGTCAAAAAAAATCTATAACTACAACTATAAGACTTTAAGCAGGAAATTCAAAACGATCTCAACTCTCAATTAAAGGTAGACGCTTTAGTTAATGGATTATAAATGGTGACATTTTTGCAAATCATTGCCAAAATGAATGCTTTGAAGACTAGACCTAGTTTTTTCACAGTATGTTAGTTACATTCTACTGTAAATTTTTCTGCTAAACAAAAAACTGGCAGAGAATGTCTCTGACGAATATAACACTCGCTATTTGTCTTTGTGATTTCTTTATAAATTTAGGTAGAACGAAGACTAATTTTATTAAAACATGCATTGTTTTTGTACGGGTCCGTACGCCAGGCCCGTACGAGAATGTACGCATCTGCACGTTAGCCTTTCGACGTTCGAAAAGCCTAGTTCGTAGTCGCAAGGCATATGATGATTCTCGTTATTTTTCTTTATTTCTTTATAAATTTAGGTACAATTGCTTATTTTATTTATGGTTGAATTAAATTTTTTCAACATTTCAGGTCTTTTTGAAGATAATGTTTTTCATGTGGATGCATTAGGCTGCCCACCGTCGGAGCCAGCACACATTACACGGTCAGTTTTGTTTACTAATTAACAATTATTTACAGAAGACGAGGTGGTTATCAGTAATTATTTAATGCAACGCGATTTATGTATTGTGCCTGTATATATGCATGTACGTACGTACGTATACGTATGTATATAGCATGTCTATACATACGTAAGGATGTACATATGTATCGTATATACGTACATACGCTATATTTGTAGATATGTATGCAT
>JAOBAZ010021901.1:0-13065 GCA_026546875.1 Pteroeides caledonicum | reverse complement strand
ATTCGCAAAAAATCCTCTAAATTAAAACAATGTATTGATGAGACAAAATAATATTGATCACTTACTCCAATATGCGACCACAGGATCTCGACTATCGTATTCTTTTGCAAGTTTTAAAAAAGGTTGAATAACTTTTAAACTTGCAGGAAGATTAGCAGCCATCTTATTTTCGTTCTAACTATTACGTCATTGTTATAGTGGATATGACATGTACGAAAGAGAGGACACCCACATAATAATACATTTGATGTTTTATGACTCTAAAATTATAGCCAAACTTCAAGTTTTTTTAAAGATTTTATGTTATAAATTAATTCAAGTTGATTGTATTAACTATATTTTTTTCAACAAATTGCAGTACACCGTCATTATTTGTCTGTTACTGTGGTTACCAGTTCTCCCAACTCTGCAAGCGCTGAGTAATATGACGTCATTGGATTAAATTTGGCAACGATATATATTGTACTCTGGCTGTATTTTTTAAGATATTTCATTAATTTCTTGTGATTTGTAGTAGCTTATAATCTTGTAAAGAAGAATGACGAGTCAAATGGAAAGTATCCTTTAACTACAACCTGATTTGAAAACCAGTATTTTTATAATATGTTTGTTATTAGTATTTTGGTAGTCTGCATAATTTGATCAATTGATGGGTTTCAATTGTTGTTTCCTTGTATCATTTTAATTATGTTATGTTGTAGCTAATCTAAAAACTTTATTATTAAAAATGTAACCGAGATAATATAAAAGTATATATGGTGAACTGTGAGATGTATTGTATGTCATATTATATCACTCATATATCTCAGTTCTTCATATACAGTATGAGTATATTGATATATTAGTTTCTGTTGAAATTTATAAATTGTATTTTTTTCCTTTACTTAATACCTCAGAGCATCTGTTCAATTTAAAAGTAAGTACTTGCCTGAATACTTTCAATTAATGATGAATAGTGTCTTGTAATTAAATAGCAATTGATATCTCACAGTTGTACCTGTCTGACTCTGTTGAAACAGAAAGCAATAAGGTTGTGCATCAGTAATGAAGGTCACATTTTATATGAAAAAGCATAGGTTATTACAAGCTAAGCATTCCAACTGGAGGCATACATACCCCAGTTTCTCTATCTTTCCTAATTCTTAACATCAAAATCCAAGCCTATAAGAATAATTATTCAACAAATAGTTAATTCATACACCTATAATCAATGGACCAACAAGGCACAATAATTGTCAGTGTCTTTTCTTGGTTTTATTCCCAAAGTTGTCATACTCTTTCATACTTATGATACTTATGACTACTTTTTTTAAGATGGCTGCAAAACAGCTAGAAAGAAGTGCAAAAAAGAGTGAAAAAGAAGAAAAAGCTGAAAAAGCAAAAATAAAGAAGGTAAGTATGGTAAAACTTAAAACTAAAAAAACTGGTAGTAAAATTATGTAATCATGCCATCTTAAATATTTATTTTTAAGGCAATGCAAAAAGGTAATGCAGAAGGTGCCAGAATACATGCTGAAAATGCAATCAGACAAAAAAATCAGGTGACGACCATAATAATAGAAATGTTAGCATGCAGCACAGTTTACAACCAGATTGTAGTAGACCTTATTGTTTATTACAATCCGAGTCAAACATGGTTTGAAAGCTCAATCAAAATACAGTGGAACTTATTATCATTGTTATTGTCAAGGTTGTAATCATGTGCATATTCATCTTGCCCAGGGGCCGGTTGTTCAAAAGCTCGATTAGCTTAATCCTGGGTTAACTGAAAATTGAAAATTGGAATTCCTGGCGCCTGCTTGTTGAAACACTGTTTCCTCTCAATAGAACTGTTAGTAATTGGTTGTAGTGTTATGAAGTGAATTTTAAGAAAGAACTATTGATTCCAACACAGTCTACTAAAACAGTGGGGTAACTTTTAATCCTGGGTTAGCGCTAATCCACCTTTGAACAACTCAGCCCAGGCAAACAACTAAGACAAACATTTTTAAGGATACCTTTCCTTTGCTCAATCAATGATATAAAACTACAGTATGAAAACAAAGCTGTTGGGAAAAATTATGATAAGCAGTAAGTTAATGTCTGTATCTTAATATATATTTTAGGCTTTAAATTATTTAAGAATGGGTTCTCGAGTTGATGCTGTTGCTCAAAGAGTACAAACTGCTGTTACTATGAGACAGGTACTTTATTATTTATATATACATGAAAACAACATTTTGGACCCAGTTCACTCTCCATGTATTATGGAATACAATTTATTTTTGAGCATAATTTCTGATTTAAAAACAAAATTTTATTCCAGGTTACAAGTTCAATGTCAGGTGTTGTGAAATCAATGGATGCTGCATTACGCTCAATGAATTTGGTTAAGGTGAAGAAATTTTTTTCTGGCTTTTTTAATGGTCTCTTTTTCCTAACCACAAATCAACAGGCAGTTCACTTGCAATTATTGTGCATTACAAGAGGTACTGGAGAACATATGATGTATTTTTTTCAGAAATTTACTGAAACTTCTTTTTTTGTATGGCTAGGTGTCAGCATTAATGGAAAAGTTTGAGAAACAGTTTGAAGATTTGGATGTGCAATCAGGAGTGATGGAAAATGCAATGCATGATAGTGTAACCACTACAGTTCCAACAGTAAGTATATTGTTGACATTGTAGAACAATACTAGAATATATTATACTCAGCATAAACCTTACTTGATATCAAGATGTTATTTTAATAACCTATGCACAGCAGGATCATGCAGGTATTCCCTATAAAATATGTTCTAGGTATGGCTGCTATTACTGTAATTGCCAATAATACAACTGAAAATCAAACACATTTCATTTGTTTTATGTTTAGTTGAAACTTGATTTTTTGGTTATCCAAACTTATTTCTCTATTCCTTGTATTTATAAAATACATCCTTGTATTTATAAAATACAATTATGAAGTTAGATGTAAAAAAATATATAAGATAAAAAAAATACCAGGAATTCATTAATTGTGTTTAGATGCAATAGTAATATATGCTATTATTCTATATTATATATTATGAACACACACACACACACACACACACACACACAATAGAATATCGTAATAACTTATAATTGCAAATTTTAATTTCAGGATAGTGTGGATAGGTTAATGCAGGAGGTTGCAGATGAACATGGGTATGTATAAGTTGTACTAAGGTAATTGTGAGGAGCCATTTTTTATAACAAAACAAACTAACATTGTACATTTTTAGGTTGGATGTAAATATGGAATTACCAGCCAGTCAAACAACGCAAATTGGTGGAGCATCTACAGCTTCTGTTGAACAGGTGGGGACTGTTGAGCAAGATGCCCAATAAACAATAAATTGCATGTCATTTTTATTGCTATTTAAATGCTGTTAATTTCCCTAGAAATAGAAAGGTAGATAACTTAATTATTTCTTTTAGCTCTTAAAACTTGTTTATTTTCTTTATAGGATGAACTGAGTCAAAGATTAGCCAAATTAAGACAGTGATTCCACAAGCTGTTCTTCACATTATTAAACTAGGTTGTTCAGATCACTGGATGGCAACATATCAAATAATAAACATTGATTTGGACATTGTAAATATTAAAAAAGCATGAACTTATGAAAAAATGTTCTTGGTATGACATCAGCTGCAGAAAGTTCAGAAGCTTCAGGAATCAGACATTTGGCCTGACTTTAACCATTTTTCTACAGTCATGTGGTACCATACAATATGTACCATTAGCACTTCATTACTTTTCAAGCAAACAGATTTTCTGCCAGTTTCAGTTAACATATATGTGTTTTTCAAAAATCACAGTAAAATATATAAATTACTGGTATAGATGTTCAGCTGGATACCTTTTAATTCAAACCTAATTTACATGCAAGCTATGAAAAGATATTGTTCACCCAACAAATGACAATGATAAGGTGTATGTTAAACAAAACATTTCAAATTGATTTTACTGTGACAGCTAAAGGTGTAAAGAAAGTTATTGTAGTCATCAAAGGAGTATTTCAGATTGTAGTAAATGTAGGAAAAGTTTCAAAATATTAAACCTTGACTGCTAAATCAGTCGCGGATCTAGACAGGTCAGAATAAATGAATCAGTTCACGGCGATAGAAATTTCAAATTCAAAGTACAGTACTGCTCACAAGTAACCTAATGTTCCGATCGCGTTCGGGACGCATTCTGGGACGCGACCAGTGGACACGACTCAAACGCATCCCGGACATGTTCTAGCTAGAACGCGTTCCGGACATGTCCTACAACGCGTTCTAGAACAAATTTTATTATATTTCATAAGGAACACCTCAGTACCGTACGTGTTCAGGAACAAGTAATGAACGCGTTCTGGACTTTTTGTTTGAGAAGAATTTTAATACAACACAAATTGGTTGCCAAAAACATTTATTTTTTATTTTATTGTCAATAACATAAGCTAATAAATCACAATAAATATTTTTATTAACGTTAACAATTAGTCTGTAGAACATACCCTAAAACGTTGGTCATAATTAAATTCACATAATGATAAAGTTGTTAACACTCGTCATTATTTTCAGAGTTTAGAGTTTTAGTGAGTTTTTTCATGCAAGTAAATTCTTTTTCATTTTATGCTATTTTCCTGAAATTTGCCCAGGATTAACTTTATTTTTATTAGAATTTGGTAAAACGTAGTATTAAACATTTGTGAATCATTTCTGGGGTGGTGGGTTACTTAAAATGATCCTACAACTCAGTAATTCCCGTCACGGTAGATGCTTTGGTTGACATATTGCGTGTTGATGGTTTTTGATTTGTTACTGGTCGTTTTAAATCGCCAAAATTGCTTTTATTACAAAAACAATTGACGTATAAAAAGATCAGGAAATGTTTTTGGAAAGGCCTCGAATGCTGTCTTATTGTCCAAACAAATGGTGCAGCTTCTTGTCTTGCGTGTTTCATTGACATTGGTTAAAAATAATTTGTGTAATTGTAATAATGAGGATATTAGGGTGCTTTCGATTGGGAAATCTGGATTTGGATTTTGAAATCCGAATTTTAGGCATTCCCAATAAAACGACAAATCCCAAAAAGGATTTCGACGAAATTAAATCCATGGCCGAGATTGATTTTGTAACTTCAAAATCCCTTTTCGGATTTGTCGTTTTATTGGGAAATCTTAAAAATCCGGATTTCAAAATCCAAATCCAGATTTCCCAATCGAAAGCACCCTTAGTAGCAATTCTTGGCGATTGTTAAAAAACATTAACCCAATCAGTCGGCGTTATTGTAATCTACTGAATCAAGGAAACATAAAATAAAAAACAATACTTTCCGAACTTATACACGATTCTACGCAAAGCTTGTGAGTGGAGATACTTTATCACAGCAAAGTTGACGGATGGAAGCTAGGCGTTGTTGAGCTCGAACATTTGAGTAAAATTATTTGTTAAAAATGCGTGCGCATTTCACGACTAAGTTGAAAGGTGGTAATGCACTTTGTTATAACGAGTCTTCATTTGGACCAATATCGTTCATGTTTGGTTGACAATTCCGTGAAGGACTGGAATATTTTTACATTTCACTCAAAAACATTTTATTACAGGAAATATTTATACACATAAATCATAATTGGTGTGTGAGCAAGGTGACATTGTCATTGTGCAGAGCTTGGATGAAGCGGCGGAAAACGTAGGGAACTAAAAAAATGTTTAAGATTTTGGCTGATCATCTTCATTATAATGTAACTGAATTAGCATAAGATGACTGCAGGTTTTTTTATTCATAGTAAAAACGAATATCATGTCATGACCGTTTGACACATTTCCCAGGGTATGAGCCAAGAAAAAATAAATATAGAAGTTCTGTGAAGGGTCTGAACTTCTTGACGTCATATCCACTAATGCATTTTTTTTGAACAAAATTCAAGGAAATTTCAAGTTCAACACAACTGAAAAAACATTTTTTGTTTACGTTCTACAGACGATAAACTAGACACAAGTTTCCATATTAATATATTATTTTAACAAATAGTGGAATATATTTGTTCAGAACTCGCAACAACACCTAATGCGATTAAGATCAATGGAGCACATGTCATTCTGATAAAGCATAGTTATCTAAACAAAAGATCACAATATTGTCAAGATTTCTGAGTAAATTGTCGACTTAGCTTAACATCTGGTACTTAATTTGTTCTTGTCAGATTATTTCAAATACAGCGTATACACATGTCTCGTACCAGAGTCTCGCCAGTCAGATCAATATTTGAACTGTATAAAAATATTCTGGCATGTGTTTACTTTAACAAGTACAACAAAACTGACCGGCAAAAGATCAAAAACAATTGCAAAAAAGAGTTCTTGATCATAAGATCTGTTGAAAATATATAATTTGTAAGTAATAGTGAAAAATTGACGAAGAAGCTCAATGGAGAAAGTCGTATATCTAACATACAAAATATTGACTTTTATGAACGTTGCTCACTTAATATTTCAAACTTTCCTTTTTTAAGATTATTCACTAACACGACCTGCCTTAACATCAATAAGCGAGTTCGGAATTGCGATTGCGCATCCAAATGACGCGTTCTGCGTCGGGATAAAATATTCCATTTGAATACAATGTATTGAAATGGAAATTATTATCCCGACGCAGAACGCGTCATTTCGATGTGCAATGGCAATTCCGAACTCGCTTATTCGTACGCGATGCTCTCCCCCTGTATCACATATAATACTTCTCACCTTGACGGTGTATATCTGACACAACAGTGTTGCTTATGCTGTACATGACAAACAAAATAACCGGAAATTAAACTACAATTATCTTGGCCTTAGATGATAAGAATAAATATAGTAGTCGACACTGCCGTATAATGCCAATAACAAATAAATGGTACACATAAAAAGAACGATATGGCTCAATTTATGACACATGAGCATTGCTAAAGTCAAAAATCGCTTTGCCCTATTATATTTTCGTCGCAATACATTCAAACACTACTTTATACTTCGTGAAATAAATTATGTAATATGACAAAGTATTATTGACCGATTTACGTCATAAGTGTGACGCTTTCTCGACATTAGCCGAGATAAAACGAAACACTGCTGTTATCATCTATTCATTTTTAACTAAATAATAAAACAATTATTAAATTCGGTTTTCGTATGACTCAACAATGTTAATGTTCAACATAACCCCCGAATTTAATAATTCTTCATATAAAATACTCAACTTCAATCATGACCAGCTGTTTGGTATCTGATTTACCAGGCAAGCTAAACACAAACCGCAGTAAATCAGATACAAATCGGATGTTTTATCTTAGTTATCAAACGGATGTATCTAAATAGCCATGTTTTTTTCAAACTATTTTTAAGTTGAAAATTTTAAAGTTTTTTAAAAACTGTTAGATAAACATTTTGATTTAAAAGCCTTTATTGCATTTACACTTTTCTTGTCCTAAAACATATGGCGCCCTTATCTCTACGTCAATAGCATCAAACATTGCTTAGTTATGAAACCTATTTCTGAATTGATCCATCAGAAAAGTAGCAGCCAATTGCATCTACGATCCCCAGTCAAAGCAGGTATTGTTGCTGGTAACTTTAGATAAACTGCGCGGCATTTTTCGTAGAATTTCTCATCATTTTTTGAGAAACCGGAAGTGACGTCAAAAAATTTTATTTCAAAAAAAGTCTCTTGTGTTGAAACATGTAGCACCCTTATATTAATTGGCCAATCCTCGCTCAGTAATGAAACGTTTTTCAAATCAGGCCATCGGAAATATAGCAGTCATATATGTGGCTTAAATGGCCCCACACGACAAGATGCTTAATATTTTGTCTGCAAAGCTACCATAAGCATATATCGCTGATGGTAACTGTAGAACAGCGCAATATGTCTAATTATTAATATTGTATACACTTGTAGGAAAATAGTTAAGTAATAAGATTCAAAATCTGTTTCCAATAATTAGATATTGATTAAACATTCATTTCTTTTTTCTCACAAGCAAAAATACGGTCTATTGGATAGTTTAGTATAATAAATGACATTGTAGATTTTTATCATCTGTTTACTACCCTGTATGGATTTAAGGAGAAACTGATCATGTACTGTTTAAAACATCACCATCACTGTTTTACCACAAAATGCCTATTTACACGATACGATTAGTTGTATGAGATTTGTATCCTGGCATATGTGATTGAGTGAGCAGAGAAAAAGGACCAGGTTTTAGACTCGCTATTGGTTGTTGAGTTGACAAACGGGGCGTACCACTGTTTTTCATACGTCAGGATACGAATCGCATACAACTAATCGTATCGTGTAAATAGGCCTAAAGCAATGAAGTGTTTAAGAGTGTGGTTCTAAAACACAAACAACAAACGTGTCAAATAAAATAACCATTTCGTTTTTATTTAACCAATTTTTAACTTTTATTTCGTATATAACAAATTAGCTTTAATTAAGGTGAAGTTCTTATATCGTTGCCAAGTTGAAAAATGTAGAAAATGGTTGCAATTCAGACGCCAGGTGGAAATCTTAGTTTCAGTTAATAAAAAAAACAGACACAAAAAATAATACGCAAATAAAGATATATTAAAAAACGGACGTAGCATTTTAAATTATTTATTGAAATACAGTTTAATTTTAAATATAATATATTTAAAAATTTACAACTTAACTTTAAACAAGATAAAAGACAAGCTGAAAGGGAGTAAAGATAAAAGTGTGAAAACATTTGGTTTGGATATTTTGAACATCAATAATAATTGCACCGTGTTTGTGTAAAGAGAGCAAAGGGTAATACTTCTTACTTCGTCACCTCATCCAACAGTCAAAGAAAGGTCGAAGATCAATTCAACATATCGAATTCTCAATAATATCAATTTGTTCTAATCCGTAATTAGAATTACAGGGGTCAAAAACTCTAAGAAATGAAACCCAAATGATTACAGCATTTGGACATCAAAAAACAAATTTTAAAATGTAAAATAAAAAAGATAAATAGATGTCAACTTTGACATCGAAATAGTATGTTTGTCACAAGCACGTATATAATTGAAGACACGAAGGCAAAAAAATTTACCGGATACATTCATTAGAGTGAGGGAAATGAAGGAAATTGTTCGAGTACACTCTCAACATAAATGATGAGGTTTGATGATTACTGACGGATATCTCGTAAAACATTTTGCTTCTCTACGTCGTTTAACAATAGACTGTATACATGTTGTCCACGAAACGATATCAATAAACAGACTACAAGCTGTCTGTTTAATATAGTATATATCCTGTATGCTTTCCTGTAACAGTCTTAAAATTATTATTTGTATTACTATTATTATTACTATTAATATTTTTATTAACATTATTATTATTATTACTATAAATATTATTATTATTTATTATCATTATTTATTAATAATTATTATTATTATTTTTCTTCTTATTATTATTGTTTTTGTGATGTTATAATTATTTTAACTATATTATAACAGCAATAACAATTGCATTAATACTAACTGTAATAATAATAATAATAATAAAAATAATAATAATAATAATAATAATAGTTATAAGAATCATTTATTAAATTGGTAATAAACATACTGACAATTATTAAGTATGAATGTTTTTCACATTAACAAGTATAGCGCTATGTAATGACATCTATTACATATTAATGTCAATAATATATTTTATATTAACACATACAGTATGTCAAAATCATCATCATACCAAGAATTACACAGAGTTAATAAAATCCAACCTACATAGTGCCGACATATATAAATAAAACTTCCTAGCTCTTGTATGTAGGTATATTACAGACGAGAGAAACTAAGAAATCAAAAACAAAATAAAGTTTGCTTAACTAGAATCATAATTGAAAGAGGAAAGGAAATAATGACTGGCCATGTCCAATAATGTTCCAACCTGCCAAAAGCCCATAGGGGGCCGGTTTATCAAGATAGATCACTACCAATAAATGAGTTATTAGTTGAAGTGACTGCTCTTTAAACTATCACACGAACTCCTGAGTGTTATTCTTTGTTCAAGATGGCTATATCCACCACGTTAACGACAATGCTGTTTTTATCGCTATTGCTTCTTCCTCGTTGTCGTTTGGCTGGTTCAGCAGATGATATCAGTGGTGATTGGGACGATGCAGACAATACAGACGAGCAAAAACGAAGTAATCAACGGCAGAAAACTGTAAGCGTCATCACTGATGCTGTTTATATCACCAAAAACTCGTCGGATTTTCACATTTATGAGATCGCTCGAGATGATCATGAAAAGATAAATAACATAAGACGAATGAATAACAAAAAATCCAAAAACTGGATCAGGAAACGTTGTTTGGTAAGTAATGATCATAAATAATTCAACGTTTTTTTTTGCGCCAATCAAACGCTAAATCTCTCGATCAATCTAAAACAATTACTAGTATCTTTGGACACCATAACGTTTCTGGAATATTAGTACTATTACTTTTGAGTTCTATCAATATATCTACGATTAACTGTGCACAGTAATGAATGGTTGTTTCTCCTTTTTGTTTCTCAACTGACATCAGTATTTCCAGTGGTAACTATAGCTTCAGTTAGTAGCAATCTTCTTCAAACAATTAAGTAAAAATAGAAGGTGATTTATGTGTTATGTCTGATGTGTGCCTCAGGATAACTTGTGTACTCAACAAAACACGCCTGGGTGTCTCGATAATGGCTGTCATGCTAAGCGCAGATATGGTCCATAATACTCATACGTTCATATTTAATTTAAAAATGACGTGATACAGATGTTATGAAAGATTACGAAACGTGAGATATTTACCATAGTTTTTCCTCAACTCCATTACTTTTCTTTATGTCAACATCAGGAAATATGAAGAAGAGTTAGCGAACAAGATTATTTTGGCAGGAAAGATTTTACTTGAGTAACACTGTGAAACAGGAAATAAAAGTGAAGGCACGGTACTGTATGATTTGACCGTCAAACTTTTTGAACTACCAAGTAACCATATTCTATCAAGGGAGCCACATTTTACTTGAGTAAAGAGTTACAATAAAAAATGAATCGCTCACCATTGTCGTAATTGTCCAACCCCGAAACGCGTCAGCAAAAGGACGTTTTACTCATTTGGCACTAATACGATCGTTCTCATTTTGCCTTTCATATAACTTGCGCAACTTAAAACACTCAAGTTGCACGATATAAATTTCGACTAAAGCATTTCTATGCAACTTGGGTATTGTATCAGGGAAACACAGTCGGCCCTATTATCTGCAGATACAGAGATTAAGATTGGGTGAAATAAACAACTATAGGTCAGTTGTTGCCGCGATCATGATGACCAAATGGAAAACATGCTATATATAGAACGACTAGTGTTTGGTTTGATAAAGCGCATTAATTATTTGTCATTGTTGTTGTTGCTACTATCTTTTGTTTGTCAACTCCATTAGGGTACGTTTGTTCTGATTGTAATTTGTTGGACAGATTTCAAGATTCAAGGTTAAAATTGGCAGAGTTCGGTCAATTTTAACATGGTTATAAGATGGTTTCTTATATTTATCAGAGATATCGAGGAATCGTCAAGTATAGTTATTTCAAACTTAGGGTTATTGAAGTTGTTGCTTGTTCAAACTAAACCAATATCGATTTACGTCGGTATTGCGGATAAATTCTTTAAATAGCACCTCATTATTAGGCGAAATCTTTGAAGATCCATTTATTTGTTTACTGGAGAGCCAAGCGGTTCCTAATTACTTTGTTTTAAACAAAAAACTTCCAAATCAATGCAGCCTGTCGTGTTTCCGTAAATGAAAAACAAAGTTTTCCGACAGCGTTGAAAACTTGTAAGAAACACCTGTCCATAATTTTATCTTTGAGCTTTCCGACTTAATTTTGCATTGTTTCACAACGGCAGAGTGGAAGTTCACACACATGTAATTCATACAAATGTTTTTTAAACCAATATGTCTGATTGATTAAAAGAGCACTTTACAAGGAAACAAAAACGTAACTCCAACTCTATGTAAAACTTTAACATAACACCTCAATATTTAATTCTTCAATTTCCAGTGCACCTACACAAAGTTTTAATAAACGAAAAACGTTTTCTAACGAACCTTACGACGTCGTTGTGCTCGGGATGTGTAACATTAGTCTTAATTTAATCAATATACTCCAATTTATTGAATTAAAAGTGTATTAGTTATACATGTCATATTAGATGTTTCTTTACTTGGCTACAAAAAGTCGCGTTTAGTCAGACAATGTTTCGTAATGAAATATCAAGATGTTGAATGTTTGGGGGAATTAATAAATTTATCTATTGATTAAAATATTCGTCTTGATGTACATGCCTTTTTAAAAGTTGTTTCATGCTAAGTCGTTTACGATAAAATAACATTTAATTCCAGCCTCGATTTCAAGCAGCGTAAATTAAAATATGATATATAAATGTATCGCGTATAAATTAAATATATATTACTCATGCTTTTTGGTTTCCATGGTAGTGGAAATGCCAGCGAAGTAATCAAATGTGTAAGCAGCAGATGAAAAGTGAGTTAAAGAAAGGCAGAAGATATTGTGGTATATGCATGGCTCAGTGTGGAATACCTCAGCGACCAATTGGACGTTAGCCAAGGTTGACCTATACCAGTGACACAGACAAGGTGAGGTCAACATAAACATTTCAAAGACATAAAAAAATCAGAAACAGTCGTAAACTGTCACACTTCCTTCGCCAAGAACGTTGAAAAATTGAAAAAACGTTGAAAAGAGCTGATTAGACCAGACTGTTGACTATACCCGTCAGAAGAACTATTTTCTCGGTGGTTTGTTTACGACACTACGTTGTTTGATTTTGCATTTATGTTTTCAATGCACTTAAAAAATATTTTAATATTATAAACTATTCAAGTATTATAGTATAATATTTAAGTACTTACTATTCAAGTTGTAATAATAATTATAATTATCATTCACATAATTATATTCTCGCTTCTCATTGGCTAACTTGCCTACAGATAACTGGTGCAGATAATACGT
>JAOBAZ010021679.1:0-13067 GCA_026546875.1 Pteroeides caledonicum | reverse complement strand
AATCATAATAATAAAAATAATTATTAAAATAATAATGATAATAATGGTAGTAATAATAATAATAATAATAATAATAATTATAATAATAATAATAATAGTAATAATAATAATAATAAGTATAATCAAAATCAAAAATATTATTAAAATAATAATGATACTGCTAACGATAGCGATAGGGATAGCGATAATGATAATGAAAATGATAATGGTAACCACTGTCCTGTATATAATGGTATGTAACTGACCTGTATATTACATGTCAGTGTACTAAACTTGGACGAGCAACTAGGGTGAGTCCAATTTGCCAAAACTTTCAATCATAATTACCGGTACTATTAGTCCTAATTGTACGGGCAACATTGCTTGATTATTTGTTGATCATATTTCACTTCCGCTATTTTGTTTGTTTTTGGAAAATAATTAACTGTACTTCAGTACATTTAAAAAATAATTGCACTCCTTTCCACGAATCAGCATCCAGTAGTTTTGTCATATTAATAATAAATAAAATGTGTCTCCGTTCTAAAACTCGTTGGTCATGAGCTCCACAATGTTGGTGCAGCCGCAGCAAACGCTTCGCCCCCCGTGGTTTTTTGTTACTTTGTTCTATCTTTAGGATTCGTAATGGTTATGTTAATGTTATTTATTATATGCATGACTAAAGTAAACAACTAAATTTTGATTGGTTGAGAAGACTGGTTGAGAGAATTGTTTTATTCATTATACGGCACAAAAGTAAAATGTAAATTACAAAAGTAAAATGAAAACCACAGAATAAAGATCTAAACAGAATGGTTACTCCGTGGTACAACGTACCCCTATTTTCTTATGCAAAAATGTGCAGTTTACTGGCAAGGACTAGCCACTTCTGCTTGCTTATTAACCAGATCTCACAGTTTCTGGCTGTGCCAGATGCGAGTTGGCCTTCTGGGTTGAGTTGTTCAAAGGTGGGTTAACGCTAACCCAGGGTTAAACTAACACACCAGTTCTGTTAAAAAATAACAACATTTCAACAAAGCACTGGTAATTTTACTTTCAAACTCGTCACTAACCCAGAGTTAAGCTAACCGAGCTTTGAAGGGGGCCCTGGGGGTAGTTGTTCAAAGCTCAATTACCTTAGTCCAGGGTTAACTGAAAAATTTAAAATCGGAATTCTTGGCGCCTGTTTGTTGAAACGTTGTTGCTTTTTAATAGAACTGTTAGTAATTGGTTGATGTGTTATGAAGTGAATTTTAAGAAAGAACTATTGATTCCAACACAGTGTGCTAAAACACTAGGTTAGCTTTTAATCCTGGGTTAGTGCTAATCCACCTTTGGACAACTCAACCCAGGGCTGCGTTGTTCAAAGGTGGGTTAACACTAACCAAGAGTTAAACGATAATCCACTGTTTTAGTGTGTTAGAATGTACAGTTTTCGTTGAAAATTCATATCATAACTCTTGGACAAATTGACAACAGTTTTGTTAACCAACAACGTTTTCACTAACCCAGGGTTAAGTTAACCGAGCTTTGAACAACCGACCCCTGGCCATTTAATTATTCTGTGACTAAAACACTTCTACAAATCTCATCCGCTCCATTTTGATCCACTGTCAATACACCCTTTCGATAATTACGTCATGAATGGTTTTTGGCCTGGGAGCCTCGCTGTCGTGAGTAAAAAACGCAAAGCTATTGGTTAACGTTTCATGGAAGCGAGGCTCCCAGGCCAAATGACGTAATTATCGAAAGGGTGTATTCGCTCTTCCTTGTTAAAATCCTGGCTAGGTTTCTCTTTAGACACCATTATAGCTGCAGAGTTTCCAACACGGTATAAGTTGAAATAAAAGTTTACGTAGACTCGTATGTAAGATGTTTGCTAATACGTCGGGAAAATAGAAAGTAAATTTAAGCATAAAAATTTAAATTAGAATGAAACCATACTCAGGATCAGCGATTATTACCTTCTCCTTCGGCGAAATGATTGTTAGATGCTGTCACAGCTTTAATCTACCGTTCCACTACATTTTTGATGCTTTCATTTTACTCATAAAACTATCCGATCTCAATAAACAATAAGTACACCTATTTTTTAACTTTCAAGACTTTTTTGTGGAGACCCTTTTTAAATATTAGTTTGTGTTGGCCTCTCGATGATCGATTGCCTCGACATACACGGCATACGATGTACGTATATTGTCGTATCTGCCATTTGATTGGTTGTACGATTTTTTCTTTATGAGCTCGAGATTTTGCTCGAGAAGCTGATAGCTGATGAGCACGAAGCGTGAATCAACTATTATAGTTATAGAAGCCGAGAGCGAATAATCCAATTGCTCTAGTAGAAAGACAATAATAAAAAACGATAATAACAAGATATGAACAAGTTTGTTTCGGTTACGAAAGATGAAATTGAATAAATTAATGACTTTACTGACATAAAATAATAGTTTAAATGGTATATGCTAACTAAAATGCGCGTCTCGGTAGATATCCGACACTATTCACCTCCACTTCGGTGAATAATTGTTAATTAATCAATTTGATTGGGTATGTTAGCTTGGAATATCCACGTCCTATTCTGCGTTCTAGACAAAACAAAATGGCTTTCCGGGTTGTTTCGGTTACGGGAGATGAAATTCAATGATTTAATGAGTATATAATTTAAAATAATTGTTTCAATGGTATATGCTAAACCATTTAGTGCCGGTGAATAGAAAACAATACACCCTTTTGATAATTACGTATACGTGAGAGCCTCGCTGTCGTGAGTAAAAGACGCAAAGCGATTGGCTAACGTTTCATGGGAGCGAGGCTCCCAGGCCAAATGACGTAATTATCGAAAGGATGTATTATTAAATCAGGTCGATTAGGATACGAGGAATTATTAAGGCCGAGGATTGTGTTATCGGCTGAAGCCGAAGGCTGTGGCAGATAACACAAAGAATAATGAAGATATTCGGGACTGAATGGTTTTGAAACAGGTATGAGATATTGTTATACTCTATGCTCTCACCAAGTACAAGTACTTTGTAGCTAAACTACATTAATACAACAAAACAACACAGTTAGGAATCGGGCATCATGTAGTGTTGCAGGTTACAGGTTTCCACTCTCACTTATAAATTACTACACACACGACATTTAAAGCTTGTTCTTCTCAGTTGAGAGATGCCGTCAAATAGCAAAATATTCTCTCAACTACCTTATATACACTCTTAATTAATACTTTCAACAATACCCGTGGGTGGGTATTGTCAATATACATTGCGTAACGCTACAAAGAACATAAATTAAAACACGTTATGCAATGGGCAAGTTTAAGCAAATTTGTTTCATTACTAGTTCCCAGTAACCTTCGTTTTTATGTTTCATTTGTATTAAAATGGCCAAAACGTACACTGTATTGTCTCATTTCCCTGTATGAACAATGGTTTTTAATTTAAACAGTTAAAAATACGATGGTAATGAACGTCTATTAACGCGAAATTATTTTATCTTGCTTCTGTTAACATACAAATAACAAAGTTATTAAATGAAGGTATGTATTTTGTGTTATGCGATAATCATTATAATACCGGTCGGGAAATGTGGCTCTTCTGCAAGCCAGTTTTAAATACATTGAATAGTTTGTGAACTTTCTCAAAGTGTATGTAAACTTTATGGTAATGTTTTTCAGTTGATTAGTTTTAGAGAAAACAGACGAAGAACAGTCATCATTTGAACTTGAAGACCACGTTAGACCGAGACCTTTTCCAGTTTTGTTGGTCAAAGATGAAGATTCATGAAGATGAAACTTTAATATTTCCTCGAACCTTCCCTGTACTTCGTCATAGTTCCGATTTGCCTGGTTAGATTAAAAACAAAAACGTATTTGTAACCACGATGTTCTTGAGTTAAAAGCCGGAATAATTGCTCTGCACCGAAAACGTCTAAATCAAAGAGTGTGTGAAGATTATTGTGTGAAGATTACATGCCAGATTAAGGAATGTCATTGAATAAAAATGTAAATCACACTAAAATTTAAATTAAAAGGAAAATTTTAATAACAATTAATAAACGGCAGATTATAATATTGTCAATGATATACATAAAACGACATCATGAAATAATACAGCATCTTGAGTTCGTCGATGTTCGCAAGTGTAGTGTCTGTGTAGCCAGCTGCCCCAGACGAATATGTTATTTTAATCGTATTCTCAATAGTTGAATGGGGCTAAAATACTAAAAATGATAACATCCAGGAGCCAACAATATTGTTATGGGATTTGCAATTTTATTTTTGTGAACTTTTATTTTTGTTGTACAACGCCAATGCAATTACCCTTTTGGTCATGTCAAAAATTTCTGTACCTCAATTCAAGATACCTGGAATATATCATAGTTGCTCTTGATTCATGCAACCAAGGCACCCATATCAAGGGAGTAAAGTCTTTGTGACATAGTTTGGCGTGTCTATGTGTAATGAAATAAATGCTATAGATTTCTACAAGGATATTTTGACAAGTAACATTTCACTTAAAATGGTTAATCTGAGAAATTAAATGGGTACAAAAGTGGAAATATAGCCAGTAGGGTCACAAATTTCAAAACTACTTGTCACATGAGCTTAATGCTTAAGTATTAATATTATGATTACAAGCCTCTCCCAGAGGCCTTTTGAATAAAAATGAATTTAATCTTTATAATTTTTTAATTTAAGATGGCTTGCTAAGGTTATTTAAAATAATACATTATTATTTTCTTTGCTTTCCTTAATCCCCTTCTTAGACTTTGCACTTCCAGCTGGAGATTGTGATTCTATTCTTTTAGTATATCACTCATCTAAATAGGATCTAATTTCTCACACAAACCATCTTCAACACAAGAATTCCCCAGATCACAAGCATTCTCCACAACACAAAGCTTGTTGAGCATACTAATATTATCACTAATCACTATATACTGTGTAAGAATACAAATATAAAATAATAAATTATAAAGTAGTTACAGAAGCTGATATGGAACACTGTACTTGAAGTGATTGTTCAAGAATTCATATACTACAGCACAGGACAATTCTAGTTTCATCAATAATTTTTCTTTAAGCTGGACTGCTTCATCTAACGTTCGGTCTTCGATGCGAAAATGTTAGATCACATTTGATCCGAGTTTCGAAATTAAACCAAGAATGAATCCCGAGCAAACAAAGTCAAATTGCATTACATTAAACAGTCAACACAAAAGTTATTTCAGTACTTGTATTTTAATTATTCTTTAAAGAATTACAAATGTGCATATTCGTTGTTTATGTAACAATGTAAAAACACACAAAACGCCATAATATTTATTTTAGGAAAAAGTCACTCAATACGCTTGCATTTGTTATTGGTCATGTGATGCGTTTTGGCGAAATATTTGGCGCATGAGTAGTACGCGTGTATATGCTAGGCTTTTCTCGATTGTGCTAGTAAAAGTAGCATAATTTGCTACTATAGCAGTGCTCGTTTAAATCAAGCTTGAATTATGCCGGTTTTCGAAAATTATTCTAGTTTTTTTTTTAAATTATGCTATGGTCGAAAATACGCTACAAAGTTAAAAAATCCACGTCTTTTGTTAGAAAAAGCAAATTTGTAACTTTTGAGATCAGACACGTTTTTTCTCCTGAACTCCTTTAGTTTAACTTAACACAACATATAGTTTATTCTTATGGCTCAGTCATCGTTCACAAAATTAGTTGCCTGACTATCTATAGTTTTTCTCTCAGTTAACAATTCAACGTTTGTTATACTGAGGCATTAAACTTGCTTGCAAATCATCTGATGCTGCTGATCATTGAACGAGGCTTTAAGTATAGAGAAAGCTTTCTCAGCAGCAGCGGATGATGGTTGAACCAGTAGGACTTTCTTTAGAGCAGAGGACCAATTTGTCGGTTGTTCCGCGTGATGCTTCCACCATTCCACCTTCTTCTCTTCCGATGAAATTATCACGTCTTTTGCGGCCGGGACATATTGCGGTAGTTCTTTAAGCAAGGCGTCAATGATTGCATCGTCGTCAAGAAATGGGAAGTTCTTCAAGACTTTTACTGTTGCTGCTGTGGGTGCTAACACTGGACGGCCACAGGACACATCATTCTTGCAGCTTTGAAGGCTGATACTATGTCATAAAGCTCCACATTAAATTTTCGCAGGAATCGCTGTATGGCTGGTTGTACACATTCTTTGGCCCTTTGCTCCAGCGTTTCAACATTTTGGGTTGCATCTTCATTTGCAATTGAGACAACGACAGCACGTACGTTTGCCAGAAATGTGGAGTCTGACAAGCCTCGGCAACAGCTTTCAGCTTTTCGTAACAGGAAAACACAAGAGGACCATCACCTTTCAAGTAATATGTAGCCTTCACAAAATGTTCCCAACGTCAATGGTGACAGCAAGCTCGAGCTTAAGGTCGACCAGGCGCTGAGGATCAGATAAAATCTTTTTAAGCTGTGGCACAATCTGTGCACAGATTTTCTCATCTTTTGCCATTTCCAGAAATCCGTCAACATCAGCAAATTGCTCGAAAAGCTGCTGATAACACTTCCCACTTTGACCACCAGCGCATTTCGCTGTAGCTTTTGGTTTTCGACCAGTCAGATGCTGCCATACTAATTTTGCCTGGTGGCTGTGGCTAAACAGGCGACTCCAGAGGTTTCCAAACTGCAAAAGAGTAGGGATAACCACAAGGTGATTACAAAATTATCAAGCGTGTGGGAAAAGCAAACGACATTGAGTACGTTTGGAAATATGAACGCTATTCGATTCAATGCGGTTTGGTTGACACTTGCTCCATCCCTCATTACTGCAAGTAATGAGTTTGCCCTGATGACATATTCGACAGACAGACATTCGTTCAGAACCCTTGCTAGCTGTTGCAAGTAGTTTACTGACTTTGAGCAAATGTCAATTCGCATAAGACACTGAGCTACCATCCAGTCGTCATTGATGAAGCGAACGACGATTGCAATTGCCTCGCCTATATGGTGCTCCCGTTAAATATTATTGACACGTCTCTTCTCACCTCTACGCTGCCTGGCACAGATATTTCTTGCTTTATTCTTTCAGTTTCTTGTTTGAAAATGAGGGATATATGCTGCTCGAGATTGGAACTACTAGTGAGACAATACCCATTCTTCTCTAAGAAAGGTCGTAGCCCGTAGGTTGTCAATTTTGTGGATGGGAACTCTGGTCTTTAAAAACTCTTCCACTACTTGCTGTCAGTATGCTCGCTCGGCTAAGGGCAGCAAACTCTCTTTCTGGCTTTTCTCCCGACGGAGGGCTTCGGCAAAAATTTGCTCTCTCAATTTCGACTTTTGTAAATTCTCTTTTCCACTTTCGTGTTTTTTGGAAGAACAATTAGAAACAAGAATGCTAGCTTTTTTTGACAAAACTACTTCTTTGTAAGCATTGCAAAAGATATTATTGCTCCTAACACACAGATGCTGATTTGGAAATTGGTTTACTCGATCTCGTGGACAAATTTTTTCCACGCCAAAGGTTCCCCGACTCTTGTATTTGTTCTTGTTTGTATCTGACCACCGCTCTCGAGCAATTTTCGCAGGGGCTAGCATGTTTGTACCACTATTATCACTATTCTCCTGTTGCTTTCCTTGTACAATCTGTAAGTTTATATTTTCCTGAGAGGCGGACGCCATCTTGGATCTTGAATGAGATCGGGAGTTGAGGAAATGTGGGCTGTGTCCGATATTAGAGTGATTACCTTACTACAGTAATATGATTTTACAATCAGCGTCGTGTGAATGTTTGGGCTTTGAAAATGCACTTTGCATTTGCAGATTATGCCAGCAGTGCTTTTTTTCAAAAATTGCAAAAATTATGCTCGTTTTCTCAAATTATGCAAAAAAAATGTGCTAGCACCATTGAGGAAAGCCTAGTATATGCGTATTTAATAGTACGCGTGTATTTAGTACGCGTGTAATTTAGTATGCGTGTAATTTAGTACGCGTGTATACGCGCATTTATTACGCCTGTATTCGTGCTTTAAAAATCGTGTGTATCGAGAACGTATGTATGCTTAAAATCACGCATATATTTGCGTAGAAAAGATGGGTTTATACGCGTTAAAAATGATAAGTGATATAATATACGTTTAATATACGTTGATATAATATATGTATATTGGACCATTTTTGGAACGAATGGCTTACCATACTCAATAGCCGTTAGTTTCAGGTTTATTACGAATATTCGTTCGCGAATAAAAGTGCTACAGCCATCATTCTTGTTCGGATATTAGACCAAAAATAATAGCCAGCCAATAGTTTCAAATAATAAAGTACAAAACAGATATATAAAAATCTTTTAAAAAAACTAAAATATGAGTCGATAGACAAGACAATATAATAGTTGTTATATAATCGAATTTATTACAAATTCATCGTCAGACCAATTTAATTATTAGTCACTTGATATGACGATGAATTTGTCAATAAATTCGAAATATAACCACTATTATATTTTCTTTTGTATCGATTCTTGATATTCTTGATTCTATATTCTTGATCAAGAGTACTCGACCTCGTACCCAGGCTCTTTATTTTAACGCTCTTACCTTGCTGGAGCAGACCTATAGAGATCATAAATAAATACTAGAGGGGGCATTGGAGCCAAATATGCGAGGAAAATGGAACGCCGCCATCAATAACACCGCGGTCAAACGCAGAGCGCTGGCCCGAGCGATAATTTTTTTAAGAGTTATAATATATAACAGTTTTACGTTATTAAATTGAGATGTCAACTTGAGTATTTTGTCGTTTACCTCGAGAAAACTTTACTGTCATGAGTTTGGTGTAAATACAAAATATAAAAAAGTGTGAACCAATTCAGTATTATGAAGGGCTCTTGCGAATCGAAACATTTAGCGTAATTTAGTATTCCGATTTCAAGTAAGTTTGTACCAAAGTTTGTACCAGGAATAGAAAGCTTTTACCTATTTAACTTAATTTATTTAAGTTATCGAAGTTGTGTTTAATGTTTGTATGGACTTACGACTCCTGTTATTCTTATTATACAATTTATATATTAAGCAGGTACGCACGACCGCAAAATAATATCAATTCCTTATTATTGAAGTTCTATAATATGCAATTAGGAAGGGGCGATTGATTGCTGCAAAAATGCATAACTATCTCTGATCACGTCGTTCGTTTAATTTCTTCCCAAAGGAAAATCTCGCGCATGCGCAAACGTTTAACCGCGTTGTTGCCATTAGGGGAATAAGGGGAGAACTATGGGAATTATGGGGAAAACACAGATGTGGTCATGTGGTATCCATTCTTTTTGGTGTCGTGTCCAGTTCTTTTAACTGTCGCGTTGGTGATCCGGTTTCTTTTTTGGCATTTTGCAGTTTCATCAAGGTTGATGTGATATGAATGCTTTTGTTGGCAGAAATGTGATGTAAAGAACGTAATAACGAAGAAAGCTTTTCATATGTATGCTTTCTACATTGCGCTATTTTGCTTTTGGAAAAGTAAATATGCCACTGTCAACAAAAACCTGAAAAAGGTTTTGTTCCTGAAATTTCTCGAACGATTATTTTTGTCAATAGTCAATAGACCGGGATATTTCATATTAAGTATTCAAGATTCCTGTGAGGTACTGTGCATTGCAGTTCAATACATTCTACCATGTTCGGTCAGCTGAAGTCAATCTTACCAGTAGCGTAGCCAAGCCCGACAATTTCGACATGCTATGCAAATATTTCCATGTTCAACAACCGTAAAAACAATGAATTTCTAAAGAAATGAATAATGATAATGATTTTAAATTTGCATAGCATGACTAACCTTGTAGGCTGGCTACGCCAGTGAATCTTGCCCATTTGGAGCAACTGTTCGTGTTTTGAAACCTAGAACGTCATGAATAATAAAATTGAAAACAAGATTTTAAAACTATCGCCGACAAAAGTGATGTATAATGTATATAATTGGTTTGTTTAATTTGTGTATAAATATTCAAGTGAATTCACGATAACACTGTATAAATGATATATTTAGTTCTGGAAGCTTTCTTTAGTGCACTTTGTTGTTTTTTTTTTAACTATATGCTCTTTAACACAAACAAAAAATGTTAAAACTAATAACTATACATACGAGAAACAAACCCCAAGGGGAGTGACAATTAAGCATCGTTGTCGGTCTCGCCTTGGCTGGGTTTTCAAGACGATGTAAAAAAAAAACTATTTTGAATTTTTCCAGTGTTATAGCCTATTGCTCTAGGCTACCTAGTGAGTTGATGGGATATGAATAGTGGTTTATTGTTGATATGTATAAAATAAGGGCACAGAGACGTGGCTGTTTGAAGCAAAAAAGGACTGGGAATAAAGAACAAACACATCCGGGTCTCATTTTCCTCAATTTTCCTCGCAAGATTTACTGACTTTGGGTACCCCATGCCCCCTCTAGGTTATATTATGATCTCTATGGTATATTCCATAGGGTTTGCAGCCAGTTGACCTGGCCAGAGTAATGGCGGCGATTGAA
Source organism: Pteroeides caledonicum (assembly GCA_026546875.1). Classification (NCBI taxonomy): domain Eukaryota; kingdom Metazoa; phylum Cnidaria; class Anthozoa; order Scleralcyonacea; family Pennatulidae; genus Pteroeides; species Pteroeides caledonicum. The sequence continues at coordinate 2,569 of JAOBAZ010021679.1, read as the reverse complement.
TTTTTATGATACGCAAGGCGACCTGCGCGAGGACTCGAACTTTAAAGGTTCCGACGAGAGTCGGCCTTCTGTTCTTTTCGTATTCTTTGCTCCAGGGAGGTAGGAGCGTTAGAGTAAAGAGCCTGGGTACGAGGTTGCAAGAGTAGTTTGTGTTGTGAAAGGAAGTACTCACTTTAATATTATGCTTCATATGCTGATGCTTAAAATTCATAAACCTTAATTCCGATTTAAATTGAACTTTTTATTTCAATCTCAGCTTGGATGCCGCAACTACTACATAAAATACCAAATAAATTGAGCTGCTTTCAGTTGAACAGAAATGTTTGACAGTTGGATAAGTTGATAAGGTGTGGTTTAAGCTTCGAACATTTCATGGACTCATTCAATACAATTTGTCAATTAAATACGACAGTTTCATTAAATTCTTGTCCTTTCATTGGACCGGTTCGCTCGAATAATTCGACGTTGATGTGACGTTGATAGAAACGTTAAAATTTTATACGATGCATTCAATATTTAAATGTATGATTCCTTTAACAATTTTTCTCATGTCATATGTTTTACCATAACTTTCGGCTTTAAAAACGTTACGTTTAAATCGGGTCTGAATTTAGGCAAAGAATTTGGAAGAAGTCCGAAAAATGTTGCCACAAAAATCTTCCTTTTGTACGAAAAACAGGGAGGTGGGAGGTTTCTAAAAGGATCAACGGATTACAGATTAATAGCGGCGTAAAAGAGATATGGATTATATGGTTGGATTTTTTTATGTCAACAAGCGGGTGGAAAAACGCTTAGGACAGTAAAATAATATCCGTTTCGAAAATAACATTATTATCCAACTTTAAAGTAGATATATCTAGCTAGGTATTGTAAGTTATAGATATAACAAACATTAACTAGGCACGTTTCAAAGCGTAGAAAACCATAGATATTTAAGAACGCAGTACGACATAAATCACGCGCGGTTGTATGTTCTTTTAAGATTTGAAGGAACCAGAGTACTTCCACATTAATTACCACTTATGGATCTCGATATTTTAAACACACATTTCTGTTTAATTTTACCTCAGGGAATGTTTTTTTTTATTTTCAAACGGATACAGATTATTTTAAACGTTTATCATGTAAGATTACGGATTATTCAGACCCCCTTGAACAAGAAGGTCCTCGCAGTCACACTGTTGGAAATCTATCCACAACAAGTACCTGTCTGGGAAAGATAAATTATCTTTTTGGTTAATCCAATTCAGTTTCATTTTTATATCTATCAAAATTGATATTTTTGTGAGAAATAGTGAAATAGTGAAAATTCCGCGAAGTTTACAAGATAGCTTGTCATTGGACAGCAGCCGCCAGTCCCCACACACGAGGATTGAGCACACAAGCATGGGGTAAATACCATAGTGAATACACGTGAAGAGGACATATCCGGTAATAATGATGTATATTAGAAATAGCAACTTCAACGGGCATAATTTAAAAAACATTTATTAAAAATAGACGTTTAATTTTATATTCACCTCCCAAAGAATACTATATATGGTAATTATTCACCGAAGTTGAGGTGAATATTGCTGAATATTTACCGAGGCGAAGACAAGATAAATATTCAGCAATATTCACCGAGGCTGAGGTGAATAATTATTATAGTATTTTTTTACAAGTTTCATAACATGTATTAACTTTGTGTGACACGAAATTCCCACGAACTACTGATCAAGTCTAGTGGTGTCTGGTATTAGGAAAGAACAATATAACTTCGGAAAACGGACGTTCTCTTTGCTCACACAAGAAAGAAATGTGTGTCATACCTTTAGTCAACATCCAGGAGCAACATTTAGAAGGCTTCGTTGTATTTTACCGACTAATTCAACATAAACAGTTGTCATCTTGTAATTGTATTTCCATGTCCTTTTAATACGTTCTTCCCGGCTACTTGAAGCTTCGGAAAACAGCCGTTTTCTTTGAAATACTTCTTTTACACGGAAAAAGTGAACTTTATTCCTTCAGTGAACCTCGTACACCATGTCGTGTATTTTGTTGACTTTTGCCGTTTAATGCATCTTTAAAACATAACATTTCTCCATATTTTTCTCCACGCTAAGCCGCGACGCCATCTTGAATTTTTCCAGCAATTGGCAACTGGCCTACCATATATGGTAATGATTATATTCGCCGCCTAGTGTGGTGAATATCGCGAAATGTCCACCTCCCGGTTAGCCGATCAGAAACCGTAATCCGTTATATGGCATGAATAAAAAATACTATATATATATATATATATATATATAGTATTTTTTATATATATAAAATACTATATATATATAAAGTATTTTTTATATATACAAAATACTATATATATATATATATAGTATTTTGTATAGAAAAAAACGAGTGACATGCCAAATTTTAATATAATATTAATATACCCGATCTTCTAACCACCGGCATAACCATCCTAAAATATATATACTGAACTTGTGGCCACGCTCTCAGCAACGGCCTCCGTAGCTCAGTGGCTAGAGCACTGCACTGGAATCGCAGGGTCGCAGGTTCGATTCCAGCCGGA
>JAOBAZ010021568.1:0-13079 GCA_026546875.1 Pteroeides caledonicum | reverse complement strand
ATCACCACCAAAAAATCCCACAATAATTTGTAAAAAACGAGTGACATGCCAAATATTAATAAATATTTATATATATATATATATATATATATCTTCACTATCGTCCGAGTTTAATTCGCCGTCCGAATTTTGTCTCAATGTACACTTGTCGCGACTCTATTTTAATGTTATTATCACATAAATATTAAGAAAATTAAAACAAATTTTGTAAATCCTTTTATATTTGTCAAAATTATCGTTTTTTCGTGTATTTAGACTTCCGCCACGCGATTTAGCACGAGTCTTTAACATGCTTTAGCGCTTGTTGTGCTGAGTGATCTTTGGTAGTGGCCTGGGACGAATTTGACCACATCTTTAATTTCCGACCACCTGTCGTTAGCCACCATTTTTGCTGGACAAAGGTAGGGGCTGATATTCAAAAAAAATTGATCATAGAAATACATTAAAAAAACATTTTTTTGTACTATGACCTATATATACTTGAATATACACTATTTGGAGTTTGTTTCACCAATATAACATTTTTTGGTCGTTTTTTGTCCAAGCAGTGCAAAAAGGGGGGGTGCAGCCCCCAGCACCTCCGCCTCCGAGGTCGCTGTCATGTATGAACAACGTTCCATTGTTGTTTAATTTTGTAGGGTATTTTTGCTGTTCTAACAAGAATGAACAATATTTTTTACTGCTGTTTCACCAGCCAAGACTATGACAATACGTCTAATCCCGAGAACACAAATTAATATAGACACAGTAAAATGTAAGCTAAAGTATAATAGTATAATATAAATAGTTTATTGTTTAAAGTTTTCTTTCCTTTTTCCTCTTGTCCCTTTGCTTCTCGTATGCATTCACTCCCTTCTCGTTCACTTTGTCGCACTTTTGACGAATCATATGTCTCCATTCAATTCGATTCTCTGCCTTAGTTCTCCATTGACCAAATGCTTTACCACACTTCAGAGCATTTTTATACGTGTCTTTATATCTAAGTTTTGGCCGACCAACAGGACGTGTTCCTTCAGTTAATTCAGCATACAATAAGAATTTCACTGGACGATCATCTTCCAATCTGGACACATGGCCTAGGCAACGTAGTCGACCAAGACTGACAGTACTGTTTCAATACGTATTGACAGGCTTGTTACCAGACCTGTTCAAGCCAGCCAGCTCAACCATGTTTAAGCTTGTCATCTTGGTTTGTCATCTTACTGAAGAAAGAGTGCAGAGATTTTTACGTATGTATCCTAGACAGTAAACAGCTGTGTACGAACATAATCTTGAAAGTTTACTGGGAAACTGGGTTTTTTTATCATTGTGTGCGTCTCCTGCATGGTATTATACTTTTGTTTAAATTAAGCCACGTGACGTTCATACTTTCGAAGAAAGTGTCGTTTTGTCCACAGTCATAATGAAACTATGGTTGGAAGTTTACTTCCTTTGTCACCAGTTTTTGTACCTTGCATTAGCGATACTGCTCATTTGAAGACTAAAATCAACTCAAAGGTGAGATGATAGCCGCTCTTATTTGTGATGAAAAAGTTTGTGAATACAACAATCACTAAATTTGGAACAAAAATTAGCCAAAGAAAAATAACCTTGTTATCAGTTCCTAATATCAATGTTTCATCTCTGCTTGCGCGCATGCGCAGTTGATACAGGCATTGATTTTAGAGGGATTTCATACAAGATGTGCTTGGTTAATGAACAAAAAGACAGAGAGATTTGAATTTTTCGTTTAAGGTGAGCTCAGTGGAAGTTGCGACAACTAGTTCTAATAAATTGGAAAATAAATTAACAACCTTTCATACTTATAGCAAGCCAAAACATCTCATTTTTCCACTTGACATTTTTGTGCGCAAGCCATTTTAAATTTACACGGAAGGTAACACCGCCTGGAAGCATAAATTCACTTTTGCAAGTATTTATCTCCTAGGTACACTAAAAGACTTCTAATTACTTTTAGTTTTTAAAATGTCCCAAATTTGGCTAAATATCCCATTTAAATCTTCTATTTTTTTATACAGTAAGAATATAACTAAATACCATTTAATTATATAAAATATGACAACATTGTATTTTGTCATATTTGATAACTGATCTTACTAGTACCTTTGTTGTTCCACTTTTAATATAATTCTGTAGCTTAAAGAGCTTAAAAGCTTTTCAAATAAAAGATTGGTTATATGCCAATTAAACGTCGAACATTATCGCATTTTATTACTGCACAAATTTCAGTCATTACTGCACAATTTGGTTATCACTACACATGAGAAAATAATCCACGTTCCAATCAGTTGCAGATCATTTTTTACTGATTTCTTTCTCACCAGTTTTAATCATTGTCTGCTTTCCTTATTAATTGTTGTCTGTAGGTTGTAAACAGAATAAAGCTGCGATATTTATTTTTAGCAATGTTGCACAATTTCCTGTTATCAAAAATAACCAAAAATGACGCGACTTACAATAGGCAGTAAAAGTAGATGTTTTCAAAACTTTTCTTAGTAGCATTGTTAAAAACCAAATGTACATATTTCGTAATATTTCTCTCACAATCTGATGTTGCATTTGATTTAAAGTGAATCAATTTAACAAAATCAGTCTATTTTAATAAAAAGTGCAATAACAAAATTTTTTTGTAGCCCTAGTAACGACCCTGGCCTGGTATACATCACATGACAATTGTACTAAAGTCAAATTAATACAATAGCATTTATCACGTCAAATGGTAGACTGAGAATCAATACTTTGCAAACGTTACCACGATACCTATTGGCTATTGTATATTTCGATTTGCAACAATGTCGTCTTGTTCTTCCTATATTTTAGTTTTTATCTTACTTTCTTTATCGTTATTGGGAAGCGCTCAAATAAACCATCGGCAGAATCGTGATTTATTAGCGTCAAAAGATGTTGGCAACACGTTATTTGCTGTGTATCGCTCATTCTTGATGAAGAACAATGTTTCTCTTCCCATAGAACAGCTGTCACCAAACATTGGTCAATGCATTGCTGACTTGTATGCTTTGACAGACTACGAAAAACTGCAATGTAAGTTATAGTATCTTATTTAGTTATCAACGTATTTTGATGTTACCGAATTCGAGGTCGGTACATACATGGAGGATATTAGACGGTGGCGAGAACGTATGAATATTATTTTCGAGTAGTAAAATATCAGTTTTTTTTAACACGCGCGATCGCCGCGAGAAAAGACACGCGTTACATTTTTTCATATTTCAACAGTGTAATATGGAAAATATGAGTGTTTTAGTTATTGCCGTCGGAACAAGCGCGACATTCCGACCAGTAGGAGAGCGCGGAGGTGGTGACGCAGCCTTTGGCGCGAGCCAGGGTGAAACGGCGTCTGGTGCATATCTTGGTGGTAGAAACAAATATTTGCCGCACGGACCAAACATGTGAGGAATTTATTTTGTCTTCGCTACAGCGACAGCCTTCGCTACAATGACAGCCTAATTGTCACAGTTCTTGAAGTTGTTTACAATAATTGTTGCAAAGTTTTCCCGTCGTTTTAAAATGGCTTATTAGTCTAATCCGTCCTATTTCAAGCAATATTCCAACTTCAACAGTTACAGACCTAGTAATCTCTCAGGATAACAGATTTGACCTCCTCCGCAACCAACTGTACTGATTTAAACGGCAAACATACATTGGAACGTCGAGAAACAAGTCATTCCCTCTTGTTCAACCAAATATTAATATAATACTAATATACCCGATTCATCAAAAAAAGCGCTGGCAAGTTTGCGTTTAAATTTTGCAGTTGTCTGCAAATGAGGCTAAAATTACCGATCCATTTTCGTCAACAGATTTCTAATATACAGTTGCATTTAGAAGTAAATTGTTACATTTAGAAGTAATCAGAATAAATCACAAAGCTAGCCTGTAGAAATTTTAAAATACCTAATCGCCCGGTTTTCTCCGTCCTTGACCGTGTAGCTCAGTGCTCAGAGCGTCATGGGTTCGATTCCTAGCTGCGGTTGAGCAATTTTTCACTTTTCGCAGTATGGCTTGGCTTACTCGGAGAATTATTTAAGCTCTTTATGTGCTGAGTCTTCTCACCAGCTGGGACGTTTAAAAATAAACGGCGAAAACGTTTGTGCAGAATGAGTGATTAAATCTATTTACTGATATCCTTTATTCGATCTTTATCATTCATGTGTGGGTGAGTGAGTGCATGTGTCTTGTGTGTGTGTTGATTTTTACACGCAGCTGGCGGTGCACGGGTATTTGCATTAGGAAATTGATATTACTAAATTACAAACCCTGTGTGTAGTCTACTTGGTTTAATTTTAACTTATTGACGGCAACACCAGCCACAACCGCGGCAACGTATCACATTTTGTATTAGCCAGACAATTTAACTTCTCGGGGAAAACCTTCTCCGTTAATTGGTTAAACACTGCAGTTATATTTGTCTACAGTATCTACTACAGTATGCTAAAACTTTTTTTTCAGATATTGATGCAGCTGGTAAACCAAACAGTGGGGTGTTATTTGGAAATAATCTTTGGTTTGGTTCTGTTTATGAATGCCAAAATATTACCAACGCTCACTACTGTTTAACTTCACTTTCAGTTAAATTCCCAGCTTTGAAAAACTTTGTAAATATGTTTTCTTTTTTATAACCTCCATATAATGTATTTTAGTAAAAGGAATGGGACGATAGTCGCCCAACTTCACGTCATTACCAGGGGGTATAGAAACAGTTAACAAAGTTAACATTGAATGATTTAAAAAATTTTGAAGCCACCATAGATGATTGAAAACAGCTATTTCAGAGCCTTCTATTCCTGTTTTAGTAAAGTTGGTTGAAAGACCAAATAAAAGAGTTAAAATCCATGCACTAATTGAGATCAGTAATAACAGTACCTTAAACTAATCTAGCAGTAGCATGTGCAGTGAGCCTGTTTATTCATTGCAACACTTTTTTTGTTTTCAGAGTGGAGTAATACCACTTTTTTTATTTCGTTTTATTATGGGGTTTGTTCTCTTTTTAGACAATCCCAGCAGTTTATTGGAGCGCTTGTTTTCCAGAAAGCTGTGACAGTGCCAATGTCGGTTTTGCACTTAGGTATATTATTTTCCCTCAGGGTGAGTATATGCTACACTAGTGTACTTATTTACAGAAGAGAATTATCTGTGAAAACATTTACCGCGCTGCCGAGCGGCAAAGTATAAATAATCACCGACTGCCATTTTTATGATGAAAATGCTAAAAAAGACATACAAAGCTTTTGCGTTCTTTATGTAGTCTATGGAGGTGTAGATTGTCAAACAAACTTTTCAAGAAATAAATTACATCACATTTTACGTTTCCAGTCTTGTGTTTTTTGGAAAGGTAGAAATGTTCTTAATTTTTAACCTGTCTCTTGTGACAGGTTGTAATTTTTTTACCTGTCTCCTTCATTATTTAACCTGAACAAAAATAATGGCTGATTTCCTTGATTTTTAATGTTGATATCAAATTTGAACATAACAATATACATTAATGTATGACTGGCTTTGTGAACACTGTTATCTTCGTGAGAACGCAAATTTTCGATGTGCACCGATTTACATCCAGAAACAAATTTGTTTTTGCTGCTTTGCTTAAATTCCTTGCAGTAAGAACAGAACATCATTTCATTCTCGGTGAACAACCATGGCATTTTCCAGTGTTCCCCGAACTTGGAAATCCATTTACGTTTGCCCGATGTTCCTGAATGAGCAGTGGCTGCATCTGTAATATCTTCTTCTTCGGAGGGTCTCTCTAATTTTGACTACGTTTGATCACAACCATGCAACAAACCCGTCAAACTTGTGTAAACATTTGTCATGCGCATGCGTAGCAATGAAACCGAGCATTCGGCTTTTATACTATGACGTGAGGAAACTCGGTGGAACTCCATAACTGTGGTACAAATCAAGCTTTATGAGTGGTTAATTTACGGTTGAGATATAATATGACGTGAAATTTACGTTTCAAAACGAACAGATCAATGACCCTGCATATGGCAACCTGTTGCAAGTGACATGGAAATATTTTTTATACCTGTCACTTGTAAAAACTACCTGGAATTGACAGGTAGACAGGCATTATTTCGATGCCTGCCTCCTTGGCAGCTGAATAATGAAGAAGATTTTTGGTATAGCGGGAACTGTTTGTGAAAAGCAAAATTGAAATTTGGTTAATGTTCACTTAGATGAGATAATTACCGGTACACATTGTATCATAATGTAAAAGTAATGTCTGCTTCATATATCATTTCTAATAGAAGAGGCTTATCGTGTATTATCAAAAAATAGGATATCTATTTTCCCACGTTCCTGCTCGATGGGTGTTCCGTTGAGAAAGATTGGAGTTGAAACATCCCCACGCCCTTCCCCTAAAAAGTTACGCCTCTGGAAGATATGGTAATGTCACTGTGCTCCACGGGATGAATTCTTCCCAATAAGAGCAATCCAGGCACCGAAGAAATATAAAATTTGTCTGTATGAACATCGCCTTATTTGGGGTGGAATTTTGTCACTCAATGAAATACAATGGTGACTCTCAAAAGATAAACCAGGCCAAAGTTCTCTCCGGTATTTTTCACTTTAGTTTTTGTTCCAGCTTGTTTCTTTTAAAAAGACACGAGTTCATATATACGAGCATTAGAAATATTTTGATAATTTAAGAATATTTTATGATAATTATTTTGGTCCATTGTGCACCCTGGGGTAAAGAAATTTGTTAATTTGTAAACAATTTTAAGGAGCTATGCAGCTGTTTGGATTAGTAAGATGTCAGGAATCAACGAATAAACATTGTTATATAGCTAGTGTCAAAGTTGAATATCCCTGTTTTCTGATTGGTCAAAACCATATCACGTGCCAATCCACAAATATACCTCATTGCCTTGACAATGACGCAAACGGTCAAAAATCAAACATTTATTGACCGGCCAATAGTGTCATTGGATCGGAGAAGTTCAAAGGACATACCGAAAGAATCCTAGTAAGTGCTAGCTAGTGTGTTACAATTTCAATCCCATAAGCAAGTAAATAGCTATATAACAAAACCTGAAACCTCGGGAAACAGTGTTTCCCTCAGTATCGGTAAATAAATGATAATTGTCAAAATACTTAAGGTTTTTGGCTTTTATTCAAATATTTTTGATTCCCTTTGTTTCTCGACCAAATTTGCTTTCGGGAATGCAAAAATTTGTAATCCCAAAAATTTGGTATCCCTCTAGGCAAGGCTAGGGGAACGCACTCCCTGTACCCATCTAATAAATATATCCCTGCATCCATATTCGGTTTTAAGTACATCTTGTCATGTTTGCAATCAATTGTTTACTCATGTGATACGTTTCCTTTTATTTTTCTAGTGAAAAAATCGGCAAGTGTTGAAATTAATCTTCAGGGGGATATATGTCCTCCAGATCCATCTTATACCACAGGTGTCAAGGTTACCTTGTGAGTATCTCATTATGGTGGGAATGTACAAAAAGTAACCTCATTTATATGTCTTACGAATTCGAACTCCCGTATTTAAACGCTGATCGGCTAAGCTGCGTGTCCGGACTTTACCATATACGGACTCGGGGTACCGACCTGGTTCACTCTACCGTAAACCCAAGCACTGGCGGATCTAGACGTCAGTCAGAATAAATATAGAATTGTAATTTAAAGTTCAAAATACCCGAAAAACGATCACATTGGTAGAATTTATATTCTATAGAACTGTTTAACCAATCAGATCTTTATCTAGGCATTTTGAATTTTAAATTTCTACCAGTGAGTTGTGTAATTTATTCTGACTGACGTCTAGATCCGCCGCTGAACCCAAGCATTACTTCCAGGTACGGTTACACACTGCAATTTTTCAAGCAACTAGTATAGCAAAATTTGTTGCAAGATGCATGGCGTTTTTTAGCGCATAGCACTTCTTGCAATCTGCAACAATTTTTTTAAAGTTGCAAGTTGCACAATAAGTTAAATTTAGTTCTAACTTCTGGAACAAATTTTCATTCGTTGTAGTATGTGTAACAACCTTTCACGCAACTCGCAGCAAATGTTTTCCACAAGACAAGTTGCACTAAAAAATCGCAGCGTGTAACAGTACTTTTAAACTAAGTGAACTAAGTGATGTTTAATTTGCAGGGCAATCTCTGGTATTGTGTTGTTCCTTTGTCTAATTGGTACCACCGTTGAACTGATTATTGAGGCAATCGAGAGTTCTAAAGTAACTGTTGATAACACAACGTATACTGATAAAAATGAACCTCCTGAACAAACTAGAAGCGTCTCGGGGGCACACGAAATACAAGCCATGTCATTTGAAAACAACGTTGGACTTAGGAACAGTACTACAAATCTGGTTCAGGCTAATTTACAAAGGTCTTATTTTTGGACATTTCTAGGTGCACTAAAAGGTAATGTTACTTTTTATGTAATGTCGCGTTACTATTGTTATTATAATTATTACCATTATTGTTATTATTATTATTATTACTACTACTACTACTATTATTATTATTATTATTATAATTGTTATTGTTATTATTATTGTTATTGTTCTTGTTATCATTATCATTATCATTATCATTTTTAAGACTCCAAATTGGGTTGTTCCTTTGGATTCACGCTATTTTGTCATCTATGTCACCAAATATCTGCTACTGTTAATAGTAGTCCTGTTTAGTTCTAAAAATTATAAATAAAGCATTACAAATAATGGTTTATTTATAACTTTGGATGTACATTGTTTAGAAAATGTACTTTTAATTACGTTTAATATTCATTTGTTGTAAACTTGCGTTCTGATTGGTCGCTTTGTACCACGTGAGTGAATTTTATATAGCAACAACGCCACGGCAGTGCCGTTATAAAATTTATTGCATTAGCAAAATGGCGGCAAATTAATACGGAAATAAACAAAGAATTTGCCGAGCTTACCGACGACGAAATTGAGAAAATTATAGATGAATCCACACTTAAAAATACGAAGCGACAACTAAAGCACTCTTCGTTCGTGCGTTATTGCGTTTCACATGCAGTTCATATTTATGAACTCGTACATGTAAAACCCGATAACGCACTCACAGAGTGCTTTAATCCTTAAATATTATCCGTAAATCGGTTATACTAGCTATCATGGATACTTCGATATTTTGAGTACAGACCTCGCTTTTTGGGCTCGGTCTGATTTTATTTATATTGTGTTTCACTGGAATTTCTTTTTTCGTCCACAGTTATTTTCTGCGATTTTGTTCTTTGCTTTTCTCTAATCCGCAACACCAAGAAGATCTTCAACACTGACGTTCCTTCCACAGCGATTACCTCCATTAATGGTGTTCGTGTTATTAGCATTTCCTGGGTTATTCTTGGTCATACCTTTCTGTTTTTTATAACGTCCGCCTTCACTGGTACGTATCATTGTACTTCACCAAGTTTTACACATTTATTTTTTCTCTCCCTTTTTCCTTCTTTATTTCATTGTCATCTGACATTGCTTTGTCGTATTTTAACAAGTTATTCAATTATTAATGATACATGTAAAACAGTTTTTAAAAAATATTTCCCGATGCATTTATTTAGAGGACAAAGCTCAAATGCTTCATGACGCCAAATTGTTATCAACAATGCCCGTTATCCATGGTTATTATTCTGTTGACAGCTTCTTTTTTTTAAGGTGAGATTATTCAAAATTATAACTTCTGTCCATGAGTCCATCTAATCATTCGTCATTCAAAATTTTACTCATCGTTATGTATGTTGACAATTTCTTTAAAGGCAGAACAAAGCAGTTTTGAAAAAACTTACAAGTTTTTTCAAATAAAACAAACATGGCGCCGAATATGCACAGATTTATGTCACAAATTTAAGACAATATAGCGATATTAAAGTTTATAAGAACAGAAATACATCCCTCTTCCAGATACTCTGCTTTTACTTTTACCTCCTGTATATTGCCGCAACTATTATTCTGATTTTTGTTTGTGGATTTCGAGTAATGATTGAAAATAGATAACTTTGTTTTTGTATAGTGGTCTTCTAGTGAGTTATACTTGTATGAGGAAATTACAGAAGAACAAAGGAGCTTTCAATTGGATTTTGTTTTACGTTCATAGGTTCTTGAGGTAAGTTCAATTTGTTTAGTGCATATTATTTAACTAGATATTTTGGGTATTAAAAAAGCATTCCTTTCAGTTTAAAAATGTATCGCAAATCGTACACCAGGATCATTTGGTAGAGATTCCTATTTGACATCAAACCTGAATTGAAAAACGACAGTTGCATGACTACGTCTGATTGTAATGGTCACTCACTGAACTGTATATATATATATGGAAGGCTCGCTTCACTCAACTGCGTTATATAATACCTGAAGCTAAACATGGCGGATCATGGAGGTCCCTTGGGTACTGTCCACTCGGTAATGTAAAGAAATGCTTTGATTACATTTTAAACTGCTATATTAAAAAACATCATATAAATACTAAATACTTGGCATGACCTAGTTTGTTATGTTAGTAAAAGAATATAAACTAGAGTTTTAATCTGAGTTTTAATTGAGAAAAAGTTACAACTAGAGGCCGCGCTTTAAGGGGTCTGGTTCGGTACCCAAGTAGGCCCCATTATCCGCCATGTTTGGCTTCACTTTTCGAGCTGGAGTATATAGTTCCGTGAGGTCCATAGAGATTATAAAAGAATGGAGGGGGCATTCAGGCTGGATCCGCTGGAGTATGATTAACGAAAAAGGGACAAATTGAAGAGTGCTAATAGAGGCCGCTGGCGAGTCCCGGATGTGATGCCTGTATGTGGACACGTTCTTTAATTGGCTAAATCATTTATATTTATAAAGTAACATGTATAGTACGCGAGCTCTGATTGGTCACTTTTTATTTTGGATAAGAGTATCCAACATAGAAATTTCCCGCCAAAATGTTGTCTTTATTTCGCTCATTGTTATTTTATAAAAGAAATACCAAATGGGTTTTTCCTATGTTGGATACTCTGATCCAAACACGTGGGATGTTGCTCACCATTAGAAAAGCAAACGAAAATGCTCGCCTACTTCGCTTTTCTAAAGTCTGGCAACATCCTATGGGGTGCCAAAGCGGACAAAATTTGCTAAACGTCAAAAAAGCATTCGCAAGTGTAAAATTGCACTTAACATTTTAACGGGAATCATAGATAAAAAGCATTCTAAATTTTGAAAAAGCTTTCTAAACATGTAATATCTTTTCCTTGGTGTAAATTCGCATTCCAAACTCGATTTTGTGCTAAACTTCAAATCCATTCTAATTATGAAAGTGCTATCAGTACCGACAAGACAACCCTTTAAAACAATGCCAGTTTATCGCAGTTTCGAGACTTTTTAACAGGTGCCAAGGCAGTTCTTGAAGAAGTGAGTCATTTCGAAAATAATACTGTCACAATTGATATGTTGGAAATATCAACCTCAAGATTTAATATGTATTGTACGTCATCGCTCATTGTTGGCTCAACAAACAAAAGAAGAGTTAACCAGGAAGGTACATTTACTGGCTAAATTAATAAACCATACGTCATAAACAAGTCCCAGCTAGGGTTTTTAAAGAGCAAACATTTTGAATGGGTGCAAATTGCAAGGTTACTAAAGGTACGTTTACACCACTGACATGTAATGTATAGATAATTATATACAGGTCAGTGGTTTACACTAAGCGATTTATCGTATACGATTCGTATTTTGGCGTATGTAATCAACTGAGCACGCGTAAAATAATGGCGATTTCAAATTTTGCCATAAACAGTTAACGAGAACGTTGCGTCAGTAGTAATTCACATACGCCAGAAGACGAATCGTATACGATTTAACAAATAAATTGGATTTTGCCGTGCGTGTGTACTGAAGACGAAGTCGAGTGCCGTGACTTTTTGTTCTTTACACACTATGACATCATCTGTGATCTATTACAGTACACACGCACAAGAAAATCCAATCTATTTGTTTAATACATCAAAAAAATACGAAAAACAACAAGCAAAATCTTGATGACGTCATCTGTGCATATATACTTTAATAACACACGGCTCATATCCAATCAAATTGCTTGTTTTAATAAGATTGTTGTATAAAAATCGCATAGTGTAAACGTACCTTAAATGTAATATCATCAAGTCTCGAGGCTAATATTTCCAACTGATCGTGACAGTATTATTTCTAAATTACTCACTTTATGAAAGACTGTGTTGGTAGCTGTAAAAAAATCTCGAAACTGTGTGTGCACCAGCTCACAATTTTGCCTGCATTAAACTGGCATTGTACTTGATGCTTGTGTGTACTGTTGGTATTGATAAAACTTTGTGCATGTCTTCCACCGGGATCGCAAAGGATCATAATTAGAATGAATTTGGAGTTTAGCACCATGGAAAAAATATTAGATGTTTAGAAAGCTTTTTCATAATTTAGAATGCTTTTTATCAATAATTCCCATTAAAATGTTAAGTTTGTAATAAATATTTTCAATTTGGTAAGCAATTTTGCACTTGCGAATGCTTTTTTGATGTTCAGCAAATTTTGTCCTCTTTGGCGCCCTGTAACATCGCGCGCCTTTGGATCAGAGTATCCAATATGGAAACCTACTTGGTATTTTTTAATCACCTAAAAATACAAAGTCAGCGAAATCTGTGGCAAAATGTCGAAGTAATCAATAGTCAAAGTCGAAAA
The DNA here is from genome assembly GCA_026546875.1 of Pteroeides caledonicum. NCBI lineage: Eukaryota > Metazoa > Cnidaria > Anthozoa > Scleralcyonacea > Pennatulidae > Pteroeides > Pteroeides caledonicum. The sequence continues at coordinate 385 of JAOBAZ010021568.1, read as the reverse complement.
GGCAGCAAAAAGATAAATACAAATCGCTTGTGGACCTTAAACACCCGCATATTTAAACTCACACACGCTGTTGTGGCAAGCCCGGACCTTTTTCAAACTCGGTAATTTCGCCCAAAACAGATTCAAAATTATGGAAAAGTGCTTAAAACAATATTTTCGCCTCTGAAGATCTTAAAACTCACTAAATTCGGTTACCTCTCCAAGTACTATATAATCCAAGCTAACTAAGTGGCGTTGAGTCATGCGCTAACCACTAGCTATACCCGTCTTACGTCACGCGTGAAGAACAATTTTTAATACACTAAAACTTGAGGTGTCCGTACAATGGATGTCGCTGCAGTTATCATAATTTGTTTTTAATGTTATTTTAATATAGATTAACGCC
>JAOBAZ010021457.1:0-13086 GCA_026546875.1 Pteroeides caledonicum | reverse complement strand
CATACATACATACATACATACATACATACATACACACATACATACATACATACATACATACACACATACATACACACATACATACATACACACATACATACGGTACATACGGTACATACGGCACATACGATACGTACGATACGTACGATACGTACGATACGTACGGTACATACAAACATACATGCATGCATGCATGCATGCATGTTTTAGACGTACTGATTCTTCTGCTCCTGAGTCCTCATCATCTTCAACTCCATCAGATTCAACATCACTTATAAAACTATCTTCACCATGACTTATTATTTCATCTTCATCACTTTGTTTTAAAACAACTAAAATGTCAGCAACATGGCTCAGTAATACATTAGTACATTCCACTAAATTGTTCTCTTTATTTTTTTCATTGAGAAGCAAATTTGGGTTCATGTTTTCCTTGCTAAATGAATCAAAGTAAGAAATTAGGTGTAAAATGATTAAAATGACGCCAAATTTCTTGTATTAATTTTGACGTTATACAGTATGGTCGTACCATGTTCGTAACCAATACACGACAGATTTCATGAGCTTTAGATGACCATGACCATCACCAAAACCAGCCAAGGTGGTAGCAATAGACAGCAAGTCTACAAACTTTGATCCAATAACTACAGATTCATCTTTAGCCATATTTAGAAGATGTGTACCTAGCGGTATAATACACTCAAGTAAAGCTTCAATTGCATCAGCAGATACTAAACTGAAAGACAAAAAAGAATGTTAGACACAGCACAACAAGAACGCTTTGTTTAAACTATACACTTTCACGTTAAGCTTGCGTCAGAGTGACGAACCATAAAAAATCCCCACCAGGCTCGTTTCGAGTTTAAAACAATCTTTGAGGAAAAGGTGATAACATCAAATATGCGCATGAGTTGGGTAATTGTCGTTTATAGCGAGGCGCGTACATTTTTCATAGGTAAAACTGGTTATAATTTTAGAGCGTTTTCTGAGTGTTGCAAATGGAATTTTACAGATATGTATACACAATATGTAATAATTACTATTACTATACCATCGTTATTATAGTTACTATTAGTACATACTGTATTATCATCTATATTATAATTACTATTACTATACCATCGTTATTATAGTTACTCTTAGTACATACTCTATTATCATCTATAGTATAATTACCATTACTACAGTATACATTCGTTATTATAGTTATTACTACATACTGTATTACCATCTATATTATAATTACTATTACTATACCATTATTTATCCATGTTCACTGTCCCAGTTAGTACACCCTTTTTCACTTACCTTTTCTCTTTGACTAACGAGGTTACAATAGATTGTAAAAGCAAACGGTTATCGGCCATTTTCCCTGTCATTTCTTTATCAGTGTCACCTCCAATAATGATTCTGCTTAACCAAACAGTAACAGTCACTGGACTAATTTTATCCAACATTGATAAAGATTGAACCAATGCTAATATAGCCGCATCACTCGGTTGTTTATCATCTGCAAAAATATAATGGTTCACAATGACGTACACGATATACATTCCTTATTTTTCGATTTACCAAATCGAATCGACTCGTTCTTTAAAACCACTCGTTGAATTTTATCAAAAGAAAACATATCGAGTCATTCTATCATTATTTATTTTAAAGCAGTTTAAAACAATTGTTTTGATTGGTTTGGATATTTTTTCAATGGGTATTCTGCAGTCGCTCTCATATAAAAGAATTTGTTGAAAAATAATATCAAGAAGTCTTTTGAATGAACTTACACAATTCTAGAGTACGAGACATCAACTTCAACATTCGATGGACATATGAAAGAGAGAAGTTCTCAGCCGCTGATTGCACGAAAAGTTTGACAAACTTGTCGGTGTCTTGACAAAAATTCTGTAACGTTATTCTTCCTTGAGGTTTGTCAAGTAAGGATTCGAAAAGTCTTTGAAACTCCACCAGCACATCTTCCGAGAGAACAGGCCTATCATAAAGAAAATGGACTATATAATTTCGTTGTTTCTATTTTATTGACAAATACTCTCCGGCATGTTATTACAATATAATTTAACCTGGGTATATGAACTCCAACATTCTAATTTTCCCCTGTATTGAGTTGTAAAAATAATGTCAAGAAACGTTTTGACATCTAACCACGTACCGTGTTGACAAGCTGTGTTCAATCACAAGTTTGTAACAATTCTCTAGTAAATACTGCTGAATTCTGCAAGAGCAATCTTCACTGTCAACAGAACCAAAAACACTTCCAAGAATTGTATAAGTTTGTTCCGACAAGTACTCGACAGAAGCATCCACAATCAACGGAACAACAGTATCAGCAAGTACTTCTTTAAAAACAGAGTATACTGGACCTTCCTCTACTGAAAATTGCCTGGCAATAAAAGTAAAATAATTATTACATAATAAATTTTAGAGAATACGTAACCAGTACATTAAGCTGTGTTCCCCATTTATACTCTAATGTCCATCCTTACCCCGCTCTCTTACGGGAAATTTGAACAAAGCTTAAGATTTTTCATGAAAAAAAATTTAAACATAAACTCAAAACATCAGCAAAGCGATTTACAGCTTTGACACTCCACGATCGTTTCAACATACAAGTAATTTATTTCAGGATTAAACCCTTCTTTTTTTGTTGAATGCCAAAAAGCATTAGGAAAGTTTATATTCAAATGACGAGAGAGATATCAAATGTTTTTCATAAATGAGGGCTACCGTGCCATAGAAACAAACGATCTTTCGAAATTTGCTATGGTCGATGAAAACGAGGCTCGTATGCCAGAGCATACTAGCCTCGTTTTCTAGCTGATGTTTTATCTCGATGAAAATTTGTTTTTACAAAGCAAATAAAACTAAAATAGATACAATGAACACTTTCGCTTCATCTTAAAGTATCTGGTTTTCGACATCACTCGAATTTATGTTTTTCCGAGATTTACTTCAACGCTCACGTGGAGCTGGCGGCCATTTTTGGAAAACGTGGAAAGAAGCGATCTTCTACACATTATTTCAAATACTTACAATAAATGACATAGTAATTGCATCAATGATCGTAAGACGTGACGAACTGAAGCATCTAAATCAAAAGGAAATCTTAACGACATGACTTTCATGTGCGAAAACAACAAAGAGTATATGGACTTTTCAAAATCTCGGCCAGTATCATTGAGAATATGATCTTGAGTGAAATGAGTTGGGAGAAATTCCATTGGTGCAAGACTGTTCCATTTTTCAACTGATTTTTGAATTGGCAGCGGTAAACCTTCATGGAAAGAAAAATTCAGTCTATTAATGAGGATTTTAGGTCATAGTTTACAACACTTCAAACAGGCAAACTGATATCTTATTTAGGAATGGTGACTGATCAACAAATCGCGGCTGGCCATTCTACACATGAGCACGAAACAGAGAAAAATGAATAATGTAATCGTATAAGTAAACTGTAAGTCTAGGATGTCCAATAAACAACTTAAGTAAACGGTAAATCTAGGATCTCTCAATGTCCAATAAACGACTTAAGTAAGCTGTAAATCTAGGATCTCTCCATGTCCAATAAACAACTTAAGTAAGCTGTAAATCTAGGATACCCATTTCCAATAAACAACTTAAGTAAACTGTAAATCCAGGATCTCTCCATGTCCAATAAACAACATAAATAAACTGGAAATCTAGGATCTCCATGTCCAATAAACTTAAGTAAGCTGTAAGTCTAGGATTTCTCCATTTCCAATAAGCAACTTGAGTAAACTGTAAGTCTAGGGTCTCCATGTCCAATAAACAACTTAAGACTTTGAATAAATTGACTTTTACCCATTTCATTAGCAGTCCATAGCTGCAACTGAAAATACGCATCTTCAATGTTAACCGATTTTATCTACAGCTCACAACTTCAAATGTGAATACGGTATCTTTACCAATTATTTTAAAGGGCTTTGAAACTAAATAGTCCTACAGCCTGTTTTCAACGTTTTTTTTTTGCTCCAGTATAAAGAAAGATTAATGGAAACTGCGCACGGTCTTATAATGGATTTTCTTGACAAAAATAGTACACCTAAGCCACGGCATTTCAATAATAATGGAAATAAAATATTTAATATTTTTATGTATTTTAGTTTTGCAGCTGTCAATTTAAAACGTGTATTACAAAGAAAATAGAAGACCTACCTGCAATTCCAATTCCAATTGAATTCTGTGAATTTTTGACTAGAATACCCGACCCAATTTTAATTACTTGAGAGTACATTGTTATTTCTTGTTGACTTCTTACTGTTACCTCTTCCATATCTCCATTATTGGTTATTTCTCCATGGTGAAATAATACAGAAAACCTACAAATGATTATATTCAAAATAAAAATGTACGAGACATGGGGATATTAACTTCGTACCACGTTCAATAGTTTCACCTTAGTATGATACAGCAAATGAGTAAAACAACTACAAACATCGTGTAATAACATCATCTGCTGTTATTATTTAACGACTGATGAGGTCATTAAGCCAGTCAAACAAGTCTGACGTCACTATACAAACTACAATAGTGATCTCTCTAATCACACTATGTACATGTATAACGCCTGAACTCTTAATAAAGACCACTCGGGATAATATAAAAAACCTACCTGGCAAACGTTTGGTAAACTTTAATAAAATCAAGAACCAGCGGTAATAACTTTTGAATTTCATTTTGAACCGGTTTACTCGAAAAGGTTGAGCATTTTTGAAGGTGTTGGTTAACTTTTGTTAAAACACAATCCAATGTGAGTAAAGTAAACAAACCAGGTAAAACATCTGCACTAACTTCTCCATCACAATTGGTAAAATACTCTAAAATCTTTAAACATGAAATTAAATTAGCCCTTACATGAAATGGGAAAGAACGCCGGGTAAAAGCATCATGAAATTAAACTTTATGTGAACGTGTTCCAGAATATTATCAAAATTAACACAATGATTGAAAAATATTCTTGAAGCAATGTTTAGTGATGTTGTCATTTTAAAACAATAAAACATACTTGTTTTGAATACCAATATGTTTCACTTAACATTTCTGATAAATCTTCTGCTTGTCTAGGAACTTTACTAACGAGACGTTCGGCATTATGTTCTGACACATTGAGTAGTAAGAGGTTTTTCTAAAGATATAAGTTATAACGTTAAGTATAATATATTTAATTTTTTTAATATATTTATCTTTAAACGTCCTTCCCATAGGAGTCAATCAAAATGTTATACAAAAAATACAAAACTTTTTTACCATATGTTTATACTGTTTTATTAAAACAATTCTATGATGCTTTACTAAATAGACAAGAACTAACCTTCATTGGAGCATGGTTGCTAGATTCTGATTGGTTTACTTGCCAATGAATTCGAACTAACAAAACCGCTAAATCTTTGGGGGTCTGAATAAAGAGATAAATATAAAGAAATGTTTCAGAAATGCCCTATACTGCTAGACGTTTAAAATGTCAGAATTATACCGTGTATTAGAAAATTGTTTACAACTTACCTTTACATCTGGACAAAAATGGAACTGTAGATCTCGAAGGAAAGTTAGTGGAGGCGGTAGACCAGTGACAAGACGCCAACATAATCCAAATGTACATCGCACAATCTTTGCATCGCACAAAACAACATTTGTTTTCTTTTGCCTCATTAAAATATCACAGTTTGAACCTGCACTGAGCAATGTTATCAATGTTGAATAAAGGTTGTCGTAAGTTAAACCACATCCATGGAGCACGGCAAGCAAGTTTTTAATCTTAATAAAACAAACAGAAAAGTAACTCATTAATGACTGGTGTGTTTATAGTTGGACGAGCTCACCCATTACATAAATGAATGGTGTACCAATTCACCAAGACTGCTATATCTACATTTTACCAGAATGCATTGCGGGTGTCAAACATGAATAGTTAAAGATGAACTAGTGAAATTGTAACAATTTAGGAAGACAATATATAATCTGTATTCAATAATACCTTGTACTCTGTTCTTGAAAAAAAGTTGATTCACCTTTTAAAACAATTTCAGACTGCATTGCATTCTGGTACAATGTCCATCGCCATCTTATTGGTTATGGTCAATTGACAAACGGGTGACAATTTTGCCACGTAATTCAATTTTAGACTTAGCAAGTAATCAAAATACTTGGTGTTGATGGTGACCTCTTGACCAGGAATGATTAAAAAAAATCTTATAACTCTTTCTCCCTAGTAATTGGACAATATTTTATTCTGGGTAACACCAAATATTGTCTAACGCCTTCCAGTTGTGCTGGGACCATTTAACTGCCGTATGCTATTAACCGTGGATTATTTTATTCATTAACTGTAGTGTTTTTGAAAAAATAATTGCCTGTTCCCAATACCTATATGTACCCCATCTTCTTTCCCCGGGGTAATTACACCCATCTATACTTTTTTATGTACGTACGTATGTACATCAATACCTATATGAACACCTACCCCATCTTCTTACCCCGGGGTAATTACACCCACCTATACTTTATGTACGTACGTATGTACATCAATACCTATATGAACACCTACCCCATCTTCTTACCCCGGGGTAATTACACCCACCTATACTTTATGTACGTACGTATGTACATCAATACCTATATGAACACCTACCCCATCTTCTTCTTACCCCGGGGTAATTACACCCATCTATACTTTTTTATGTACGTACGTATGTACATCAACTATATGTACACCTACCCCGTCTTCGTCCAAAATGCTTTGATCGGCCTCACTTGGACGGATGCCGTAAAAGAGCGGAGTTCTTTTTTGAAATGATTCTTTTTCATCTTTTTCAGGTCTGTGATAATCTCGTTCTTCTCGTTCAATACTTTGAAAAAATAGCAATCTTTGTTCTAGCATTGCTTCATCTTCCATATAGGCCAACGGTACACCTTGCTTTGGTTTGAACAAATTATATTGGACTTGAGTTAATAAATCTTTGGGGAGATTTCCATACTGATGGACGAAGTAATCAAATATAAGAAGCAATCGATAACAATGCAAAGGTATTTTATCATTGAGTTGAGAATCATTGCAAACATCAATTATTGCAGTAATACACAAAGATACAATTTTATTTCTTTGTTCTTTCGAGAAGTTATGCCAGACCATCAATAGCAACTGGAGATGATCAACATTCAGATCTGTAGAAAGAGGGCAAGATATAAATGCATGACCGTTATCGTAGCTCAAAAAGTAATAAAACAGTTAGAATAAAAATGGCGGCTAATAGATCGTAAAAGAAACCCGAGAGTATTTTGATATCTGATTACGTGTTAAGAAACTCGCATTTTTAAATGTTTTTAATTATTTTTATATGTTAAACAAATTGTTAATAAAAATGTTGCACATTTCACTAGAGACACTTCCACACATACCTTCAGTTGTGTTTTCATTTTCCAGTGCTTTCATTTTCAATGTTTCAATTAATTTCTCCCAAATTGCAACAGAGTATGGATTATCCCCTCCCTCTTGTTCATGTTTTTCTTGTCGTGCTAGAAGTATTCTGGCTAAAACGGACAGAGATCTTGGACCAATATACAATGGCCAGGAGGTAGGACTGTCTGGCGACAATGACAGCTTTGAAAGTAACGTTTCCTAAGAGACAAAAAACAAAATTTTTAATTGTAGCTACATTGATGTATTTTGCAAAGTTGTTAGCACATTAATTTTGACCACCAGTGTCATGTGACTTTGTTATGATCAGTGATTTCCAGGAGCGTGCCAAACATGTAACATTGACCACCACTGAGCCACGACCAGGGTTTAAACGATCCAAATGAACAATTACATACAAACAAATTCGTCTTTCACAGCTAACCATCAATGACTTCCCCTTTGATTCATTTTCCAAGCATTGTTAAAGTTTGTCTGTAAAAACCAGTTTATTCAAACAACTTTATTTTGCAATATGGACGTTCAAGTGCGCTTTGTGTACCTACTTTTTGAATTACTTGTGAACATGTAAACACACATTCTGTACATAGACATATACATACATACATGGATATGCATGTAATATACATACATAATGCACACGTAAATGTACATTCATGCATATGCACATGCATACATACTGTACATGTATGCCTCTATCCATGTATATACTGTATATAGAGGCATACATGTACAGTATGTATATATACATGCATACATTCATACTGTACATGTACGCCTTTATGCATGTATATACTGTATATAGAGGGATACATGTACAGTATGTATATATACATGCATACACACATACTGTACATGTACGCCTTTATGCATGTATATACTGTATATAGAGACATACATGTACAGTATGTATATATACATGTATACATACATACTGTACATGTCCGTCTCTATGCATGTATCTACTGTATATATAGGCATACATGTACAGTATGTATATATGTATGCACACACATACTGTACAGCTATGCCTCTATCCATGTATATACTGTATATATAAAATTTTTATACCTGTTGTTGTTCTGAAAGTACACCACAAGCTAACAAAACATGCAAATAACGGTCAAGACTCCGACTAAATGAGAAAAACCCAGAAAGATGTTCTGCTCTATGTTTATTGTTATCAAGATCTTGAACAAGAGAGGCTAAGTTGGTTAAATGACTTGCTTTCAACAATGACTGGACATTTGACAAAAGATTTACATCATTCTGGTTCAATATGTAGTCACTAATGAACACAATAATGCTTTTTGAAACTTCAAGGTACTACAAAATAACAAAAAACTACTTTAGAAAAAGCTTAACAATTATTTAAAGCTTAAAAAAGCTTAACTTATTATAAATAGTACTATTTAACCATTTTAGAAAATTTTAGAATTTTAGAAAAAGTTGTATTAAAGATAAACCCAATACTAATTGTGCATGTAACAAAACCCTTTTGATAATAGTCATTATTGTCAAAGCATGAGACACAACATTGGTATGTTGTGTTATCTTGCATGAAGGAACTGGCATATTTGTTTTACTCACCAGTTCTGCAGTTGATAAAGTTCCTTTGGACCTCCAGCTTGAACAAGTACTTTTATTATCTTGTACATTTTCTTCAGATGGTTTTGGTTCATGTTTATCAATCACAAAAAGTTCACCAAACATACACTCACTGTCAGTTGAATCTAAATTATAAGAAATAAAAATATTTTTAGACTAGAAACAAAGTTTTGGAAACTACCAGTATATTATAAACAACACTCCAGATTGTTTTTGCCAACATACTAAACATTTTGCTCAACAAAATCCTTCACCAATTTTGTCACTCACACTTTGTCATATACTTATCCATTGAGTACTTTCCTTACATCAATTTTGGTTGAACATAAGAACAAACCTTCATTACTATTATCTGATGTTGCTTCTGTATCACTGCTTCTTGATTTTCCAGCACCACTTGATCCTCCAGATGTCGATAAAGCAAACTGAGTTAAGTACATAGCCTAAGGTAAAATATTATTTCTTATGTTGGTAACAGCACACATGTAAAAACAATACAATTTTGTATTGTATACATAGCCCATTCACTGCAGTACCAGTCACAACCAAACAGAATCTTTAACCATTGCACAGTAGTGCCAACTGCAAACAGCCATTTACTGTAATTCATGTGCCATGGTGCTGGTTAACAGATTTTACTCTGGTTAATGTCAGATGATTTTACATGTTCAGGAAAAACCAAAAAGAATTACTGGTAACAATATTAGTAGTTAAATATTAATTGTTTTATCAGGAAGATGTACAGTTGTTAAAATAACATCTACCTTGCTGTATGAATGGGTAAATAAATTCAACAATTGAGAAATGACAGGAACATAATTTAAGAGTTGGTTTATACGATGCCAAGCAGAAACTTGTACTTCAATTGTCATTTCCCAGGCTGGAACATCAGGTGAGATTTCTTGACAGCCACTCTCTAACTTTGAGTCTTCAAACAATGATGATAAAATACTGATCAATTTCTTGGTCAAGTCAACAAATAAAACATTGAAACCTGTGAGTCTATAAAAATAAAAAACAAAAAATAATAAATACAATGCTTTTAAAATTGAAGTATAAGGTCAGGAGTTAAAATAATTTGGACAGCACAATAATTATTTTATGTATTAGCAGCGGTAAAACTAGAGCATTAATTGGGGATGCATACTCATATATTTGCATTCTGCCCAACAAATTTCTCTTGTAAGAGATTATTTTTACGCTCGCTTACAAAAGAAATCCATCGGGCAGAACATAGATATATGAATATGAACCCCCCAATTATAGCTTCGGTTTCACCCCTGTGTATTATAAGTACCTCAATTTGTTTGGTTGTTTTTCATTGATTTTCATTTCAGTTGGTGATTCCAGTTTTAAAAGTGATGTAAAACCTTTAAGAATACATTGACTGACAAGTAAATTATAATTTTGGAAAATGTGACCACCAGCTCTATGTGAAGTGGCCAAGGTATGAGAAACAATGTCAACAACTGATATCTAAAAAAATATTTGATATACAGAATTAATTAAAATCTTTAAAATTTCAGTATAATTTCTTACACAGATTTTTTAGGATCTAGAGAATAGTTCTACTCTATTCTGGGTAATACCAGATAATTTTACATTTAAATTAAGGAGCTCTCATAAAACAAATGTTAATATGTATAGTGCTAATAATGAATATAAAATGATGAAGGGGCTGGAAACTTCAAAAAAAATTACTAATTTGCTATAATACTGTTACTTACACTGCTAGTGACAAGTTGCTTGATAATTTCATTTCCTTCATCTGAAAAACAATGTCGGCTTCAAATTATTATTGTACAACTTATTAATACAGTAACAGAAATGTTCATGTGTACAGTGTATTTACCAGATCCATTTAGTGCAAATTTTCCAGCTGCAGCAAACATGGCTACATCAACACAACCCAATGCCAATAAAGCTAGTTTATTCAATCGATAACCATTTAATGGCTCCATTATTGGAATTGAAAGAACACTGCAAATCAAGCTTATTTCTGTTGCTAATTCATTGAGTCTGAAAAATAAAAATTTTAATGCTATAAAAATTGTTTGGTTTAAAATTTGGTTGAAAAAGATGGATATTTAGGATATAATGAAGCTTCAATTCTTAATTACTTAACAACTTTGTTTCAGTTTGAACTGAAAACTTCATGTAATCGAACACATTTACCAGTACTGTACCTAATAAAAACCTAGCATGTATCTTCAACCAGGCTTTTTAATATTATAATATGTGTGAGTGCACATATCCAAACACAAACAGAACAAGTATATTTTGTAAGCCACATACACACACTCACCTGTATTACTACATGTCACTGCATGCAAGACTTACTACAATCAGACTAGAACACTAACTGGCATAGATTTTGCCATTTTCATATCATCATTCCAAACTTAAGGTCTGCCATGGATGGCAAATTTCAATATTTAACAGTTTCTGTACCACATCGGCCAAAAGTGGTCACTTTAGTATTTTACTCTGTGTAATGCCAGAGAATTTGACTTGTCTGTGGCGAAGCTCTAGTATGAAAGGGTTAACCTAGTGTTGAACATTGTGAAAAACAAAATATTTATTTATAAGTATTTATGGGTTTCAACCCATAAATACTTGGTCCCATGTTGAAAAGCCTGTCTTTAAGCTAACCCATTGCTGATAAAAAGTTAGGATGAGTGAAATCACTCAGCCAGAGTAAAATCCCTTAGTGATTAAAGTGAAGAAAAATGAATGAAACTCAGGGCACTCCAATGTACCCAAGGAAATAAATATACATGTATTTAGGTTTTTACCTGTTTGGAGAAAAAGCATGCATTGAAGAGTCAGTGACATGATCAACTGTTTTCATACTTGGCAAAGAATCTTCTAAACCACGAAGTGCCATGAACTGAGAAATACTTGGAAGAGATGTACATAAATCGAGGAGAACTTTGCCGCCATTCATACTCCTTAGTTTTGAAATATTTCCATTTGAAAGATAAGATTTTATATCAACAGCATGTTCATCATCAACTTCTGGCATTGCATACTTGATAAAAGTGTTCCTACAAAAATAAATATAATAATTTATAATCTAACGAAAAACAGGGGTTTCCCTGACAAATAAAACCAAAGCATAAAACAGAGTAAAATCTGTCAAATGACTGGTTATGGCTGTCCCATAGTGCATAGATTAAAGAGATTAAGAAACTCATTTCTTAACCTAATTGACAGCAGGAGGTTTTCCCTGAGAAGTAAAACCACCATTAAACAGATTAAAACCTGCTAAATAATTGGTTATGCTTGTTAAATGTTAAAGAAAAATGTCAAACCACTAACTGCTGTATTTCTTGTTAAAACCTATCCCATGAATTAATTAATAAATTTTAAATGCCAAGAAGGCCTCTACCAAATGACAGAAAGTTTTACTTGTCAAAGCAAACTTCTTGCCATCACTGGGTTAACCCACATCACACCTTGAATTAATTCATATCAAACAATACCTTGGAAAAGACATGTCATCAAATGACTGCATTAGTGCTTTATAAAACCCAGATTGACTTGGTTCATTTATTGTAGCTGTTATATCAGATGGCTGAACAACTTTTGGATACTTAGCTAACTTCAGAACTGCTGTAAATGTCGAAACTTCAGTTCGATCCAAACACCCATGGCCTTTACATAACCCTTCTATGATTGAAATAAGGTTTTTCTAAAAGTAGAAATAAATAATCAAGCATGGCATGGAGTATATAATACTAAACACAAGAAGCAATATAAAAATTAGTTCATTATAAATGATATTAAACAAAAGAAATAATATTAAAATTAATTAATTATAAAAAATATTAAACACAAAAAATAATATTAAAATTGATTAATTATAAAAAATATTAAACACAAGAAATAATATTAAAATTAATTAATTATAAATGATATTAAACAAAAAAATAATATTAAAATTGATTAATTATAAAAAATATCAAAGATAAATTAATATAATCAAAAATAAAAGGGGATAAATAAAATAATTAAATAAATGAAAACCT
>JAOBAZ010021346.1:0-13087 GCA_026546875.1 Pteroeides caledonicum | reverse complement strand
ATAATACATTTTCATAAAATATCTGCTACTTTATCAAACCCCGATGTTCGTATTGTCAAGTAAAATCAAAGCAGGACGTTGATAACCTAAACTGAGGGCTTGACAATTTATCATATAATGCCAAAACCGAGATTAATAATTGTTTTATTTATTTAAACTATGAACAGCAGCTGCTCGGCGTTAACGTTACTATAACAGCAAGTTCTTCTTTCTTTAGTACAATTTCTTTCAATCACTTTTCTTACATTTTTTTAGGGACAACTTTTTACATATTTCTACATATTCTTCATACATTACTTCACCCTCTTTATATAACTCACTTTACTCTCAATCTCAGTCCGGCTTAAATGGTATGAGCAATAAAACGTTTATTTCCCAAATATTTGTTTCTTTGGAAAGACCGCTTAAATTATGTAATATACTTTACAGTTTCTTTACAACTTGGTTAGTTTTAGGATATTTTGATCAAGAGTATCGTGCTCTCCTTCATCTTAGATGGGCAAAAAACTAGGTCACATACAGTGGCAAAATCAGCTCGAAAGTTTGGTAATGCTATGCAAATTTATTTTAAAAAAGACCTTTTTAAATAAGACCACGAAGACAAGCAGAAATTTTGTTGCTTAGACCACAGAACAAATAATAAACAAAGGCCAACCTTTGATCATAGGCAGCCCAAGCGTATTTCTGTTTTTATTACATTTGTACTAAATCATTAATAAGAAGGTAAATGGTAAACCTCACATTCGAATCAACACTTTTGCTTACAACACAAATTACTACCAAGAATTATAGAATAAAGAAAACAATCTTAACAAAAAGGTTAAATTTATCTTCATTTATCAAACAAAAAAGGTCTCGTATTTCCTCTCGAAAAAAGACAAAATTCCTCAACTTAATTGTGGTAACCTTGTCCACGAATTTTCTTGCCCCGGTTGTTGTGAATCATATGTAGGGAAAACAATACGCAACTTACGAATCAGACTTTTAATCAGACTAAAACTGAACCTTCAAACAGTGCCGTCTCAGACCATCTTACCAAATGCGAAAACGCAAAACATGTCTTTAACATCGCTAATCTCTATGACAATCTAAACGACAGTTACACTGACAAACCTTCCCCGCAACAACATCCCATCTCTAATAATGCCAAAATACTATCACTACTTCAACATTCCAACTCTAATTTATTTCTCTTCCTGAAAGCGCTCCACAGAAAATATAAAAATCTTGAACTTAATAATGGTCTCAAAGCTTCAAAAGAACTACAGTGCTATTTCCGTAATTCTTTCTCCTTTTGTCTTTGTAAATAGTTCACCTTATCACATTTCTGTTTGTTACGTTTTTACCTCCTGTAACTGTGATATAAGGTCTAGGCATTTTGTGTCATTTATTCATTGGTTTGACAATGACTTTGTAATAAAGTTGAAATATTACCGCAGTATATTCTTGTTTATAATAAGCTCAACTCAAGATGATTTTCGGGGTTTCCTTTATACTATATTTCATAACGTTGTTTGCTGGAAAAGGATTTTTTACTACCAAGAAACTTTATACGAAAAAGAAGTTTTATTGTTTAAGTATTATTAATATTAAATTATTTGAAGGTATAGTTTTACTATACCTTCAAATAGTTTAATAATTTAGCTTCAATTTACATTTAACTTTCATGAACATTTTCTTGTAGAGAATTCAAAAGTAAAATAAAAATGGTAATACCTTTTTTATTATCCTTTATTATCCTTTATCTGGGCACTGAACTTTGCAAAAATAGAGGGAAATTTAAAATCGATACGGTTATATTTCACTAATGATGACAGATATTATTCCGTACAAAACATGTGCAAAATGGCAAAAAAAATATATATATGGAAAACTAAAAGCCAACCTAGACTAAATTCTTGATGACGTCATTTTTCCGCAAAAGATTGTTCATTTGAAATTTTGAAAGGGAAAATCATAGAGAACGAAGACGTTTACAATCATACCAAGTCTGAATCCCATCCAGCAAATGTAAAAGTGTCATGAACACTTTCAATCATCCTTACCGCCTTTTCTTTTTCCATTCTTTCTTTCCTTTTTCTTTCGACTAATATTTTTGCCCTAAAATTAAATTCTATTAGAAAACATGACCAAATCTAGAGTTTAGTACGTATTTAAAGAATGACAAATAATAAAAACATTTTGAGTAATAAAAATTTCACGCATGGCTATAACGCAAAGCAGTGTGTTGTTGTTTAATAAAATGCCGTAACGCAGTGCAAGTCGATCAAAAAGGATGCATGTTTATGAAAAGTGTACATTAAACAACACTAATGCTTTCACACCCGGATGTGGGTCGTTATTGTGTTCACTCATTAGAAAATTAGGTCATTGTTCTAAATAATGACGCCGTTTAAAAATGATTTCCTTCTTTATTCTCTCGCCTGAATGAAAAAATAATACATTTTAATTTAATCATTAATTGCCAACCCAAATTTACACTACAACAACTAGCTTGATTTGTTCGAAGGTGGGTTAACGTTAACCCAGAGTTAAACGTTAACTCGCAGTTTTATTTTACTGTGTTGAAATCCACAGTTTCGTTTAAAATTCACATCATAGTGCTGTACATGCACTGTATTTGAACCAATTCACAACAGTTCCGTTAAGCAACAACGTTTCAACAAAGCAAACTATACAACAATATGCCTGTCAGCTATTCACTAAACCTAGAATTAGGTTAACCATGGTTCAAACACCTGGCCTGGGTGTATTACACTACCAGCCATAACAAATAACCTAACACAAACCGCGGTCGAACTGCGGTCTCACCTCCGATGACCCGCGGGTGATTAGCGGTCAAGCCGCGGTTGATCCGCAGGTGATTAAGGGTAGAGCCGCGGATCGCCCTTTTTTTATACTTATTTTGAAATCAGTAGCCTTTACAGCATTCCTTTGCAGCAGTGCGATTTCAGCAAGAACGCGCTAGTTAGGTTGTGTGAGCCAATAATAAACACTAAACCAAAGCAACCAATAAGAAAAACAAAGTATTTAATTCGCCATGAAGTGCAAATTTTGATTCCGCAGACGATCGGACCCTCCTTCACTTTAATTTTGTCCACGTTTCAGTCAATTTTTTTTATCACAAAGTAAATTTTGGCTAACCATAACCAATACGTATCAATATCATTGCCAGAGTTTGTATCGCTAAAAAATTGTATCGCTAAAGCAAAACTTTAACAATTGTGCAACCCAAAAGCCACCCTGCGAGTCTTGAACCTGGGTCCTCTGGCCCGTAGTACACTTAAAAACCACCGCACGGCAGATGACACCAGAAAAGTTCCAAGTAAAATTTCTTTCTAGGCACCACTGAGGCTTACGACTCTTTTTACCCTTATTACACAATTATATTAAGCGGATATTTAGAAGTTCTATAATATGCACTTAAGAAGGATCATGGGATTGCTGCAAAAATGTATTACTAGTTAATAAATAATGCCACCGGCCATCTCATAGGTGTCCAACCGTCTAGGACATCGAAATCGAAATTCGCTATAGCGCCTGTGTATGCCGTTAGGCTTATGTTTGTGTCGCTAGTGTGAACCAGACTTAAGCCGGATAATACCGTCGCTCTCGACATCAGTTCTATAATATCTCAAGCTCGTGCATTATCCTATTCATAATACACATGTATGTCACATGTATGCGAAATTATTCTCATACCTTTCAACCCTTTCACTTGAGCCTGAACTTTGGGAATTGTTGGAACTGTTGTCTGCCTGTAAAAGCGGGAGAATAGCTTTATGTAAAAGCACATTGTATACACTGATTACACAACTAAATATACAAAGCATGCGACCGATTGTACACCCCGTAGTCTTCAGTAGCCTGCATCACAGACAGGACTACGATGTTTTGTTGTCGTCAGTGCAGAGTAGATCTTTAACTGTGTGCGGCGGCATACATATTTATACGTGTGCGATTGGGTAAAGCGTCTTGCAAAATGACGTCAAGAAAGGATGTTAGAAAAAATGACGTTAGAAAGGAAACAGTATTAAACCACTACCTTTTCAATATTGCGTGAAGAAATAACGACAACGACAATCTGAGCGGTAACAAAAGTAAATGAAAACCATGAGGACTACCATGAGGACGAGGAAAACCATGAAGACTTTAAAATACATGTAATACGCTAATTGCGATAATCTGACATTCCTTTATAAGTTTTTCCTGGGTATGCACTTTCCTAGTAGTCACGTTGTAACAAGTGATCAACTAAACGTGCGAAACCGGATTTCTATTTTATTGCTAGTACCAGTCCCCTTGCTTCGCCATGGACCACTTGAATTAATAAACAACATTAAGAAAGCAACTGATTCATGTTAAAATTTCGTATCAATTTCGACCAATACACGAATTCATTACCTCAACGATAAAAATATGCAGAACCGCGAACGGGGAATTTTCCGAATTTTCACAGTGAACGTCTTTCGCCTCTCTTATCAACTAAAACCAGTAAAGGAACGATAATCTGCTGAACAGCTTTTCGATCAGTATAACTTAATATGTATATAAAATATATATTCAGATATTTTCTGTATATAGTATTGTTGTCTTTCTGTAACAAATTGTTATTATTTATTTTACTTTACAACGTACAATATTTAACAAAATAATTTAAAATACATAGATATCACATTCGAGGTGTTTGAGCCCTGATTGCCACTTTTTCTTCTCTATTGTTGCCCTGAAAAGGGCCCCCTATTTAGATGTCAATAATTTTATTCTTAATTATATAACGTTCGTTACACTCCCGAGGATTATCATGTATGTACATAAATGATCAACAATGTCAACAAAATATGAAATGCACTGTATAATGTCTTGTTCAATGTTCAAGCTAAGTCCCGCCTTTGCAATTCACCAATTCACCAGCAGCATTCCTTCTTGGTCTAGTTGCATTCTCTTGGCAGGCTCGTTTTGCTTGTGCGCGGGTGGGAGAGGTGTGTTATTAACTTGAGCGGGTGTCGAATTCAGTTCTAACGGAATCACGTGCTGAATAGCTCGTCTCAGATACGTCGGTTTACCATTATCGTTGTTAACCACTCGGACTCTAACCACGTTGTCATGGCTGTGAATCAACTGCTCTACTTCAGTTGTTCCCATAAGACACGCGATGATTTGTTTGACTTTAAAATGACTATATCCCCAATTTTTACGTCTCTTTTATTTGAACCACTTGTTACTTTAATGTATTCCCTTAAACTCAAGAGATACTCCTTTCTCCACTCTTCAATAAATTGGTTAAGAAGTCTTCGGTGATGTTTTCCCTTCGAGTAAGAAGTTGGTTAGTGCTGATGATCTCAAATTGCGTGTTACTTAAAGTGGTTGCAATGGTCCGACCATAGATCAAAGCAGATGGTGTGGATAGTGGATATGAAATACCTTGTTCGTCATCGTACACGTATGTCAACGGTCTGTTATTCAAAGTTGCTTCAATCACTATCAATAAGGTACGTACTTCTTCAAAGGATAACAACGAACGTCCGACAGTTTCCTTTAAACACCGCTTCACACATCGTATCATCCTCTCCAAAAATCCTCCTTGCCATGGCGCTTTTTCGATAATAAATTCCAATGTTAGTCCTTTTTCTGCCAGACGTCTCTGAACTTCAGTTGATCTTTTGATTTGTTGGATTTCTTTTGCGGCGGTCCTGAATGTTTTAGCATTATCAGACAATAACCTCGTCCGCAGTCCACGTCTTGCGGAAAAACGTCGGAAAGCTTCAACCTCGTACCCAGGCTCTTTACCTACGCTAGCCCCGCTGCGGCAAAGACCCAGGTTTCCTTTGGTCACGTGTCTCCCAGAATCTGGGAGGTAACAAAAATAATATATTAGGGTAGGTACGTGGGTAGAATTGTCACTGCATTATAATATACAATAACGATGGTTTGCTCAAAACGCAGAACAAACGCAACAGAAAACAACGCAAGGAGCGAACAAAATAATGTGTGGAAAAAATGCAATACGATCTTACCGCAGCAATGCAATCCATACCAATTGATATCACATTATTACGTGTCAGATTACACAAGTGAAAAATGACAACATGTGCTTCGTTGAAAAGCTAGTGTCATTTGCCGAAATGTCTTCGAAGGAAACTCCACTGAAAGTGTATCCGCGCACTGGGAAATCAATAATATTGACCTATTGTGTTGTCGATTATGTAGCTGTAGTGGACGGGGCACATTTAAAGAATATTTTGAGCCGTTAAACCGACATCTATTGAAAATTGCGGAACAGCTATGCAGCCATCCTATCGTGTATGATAAACGTTTGCCCCATCTTGTGTGTAGACCATGTGAGCGCCGACTAAAATATGCCATAGAGTTCCCGAAAGTATTAAGAGAGTGATCAGAAATTCGAAAGCCTGTTGAGTCAAACCCGAAGTAAATGATGTATTGATGTCTCGCCGTCTGTTTTTTGTCAACCGCCGGCGCCGATTAAATCACGTTCGCCAGCATTGACTGAGAATAAAACTAGCCGAACAAGAACCTCTGCAAGATCGGTAAATTAATTGCCTCTAATATTAAATACATGTAAATTATTAACGTAAAAATAGAATGGTTTCTTTGTGGACGTTAAAACAAAATATAAACATCGGGGCAACATCTGATTTGATTTAACCGAATTACGAATTACCTGTTGCAATAATAGAACAACAATCGATAAACATTAACCTGCGAATAGATTCTGATTTCATTTGCGGGCAAGTTCGAAATCTACCATCCTCCAGTGGAGATGCTCATTTGAGTGACACGTGACCAAAGGAAACCAGGGTCTTTGCCTCAGCGGGGCAAACGTAGGTAAAGAGCCTGGGTACGAGGTTGGGAAAGCTTGTAAAAACGTAAGAACAGATAAATTTGATACTATTTTAAGATGTACAGTCGTACACCTTAGATCGACGCGCACGTATAAAGACAAATATAAGCTTTTTCTGTTTCTCCATGGATGGTAACATGAAGCGATCCCGCGAAATCGATTCCAGTATTTGAAAATGGTGGTGCGTCGCTGACGCAGCTTTCGGGTAAACTCGCAGTTGAAGGCTTTCCTTCGAACTTCATACAAACGACACACTTTCTTAGCAAACGTTTAACTGCTTCACGCCCTCTCAGTATCCAGTACCTTTCACGAATATTGTTCAACATTTCTTCGCCACTGTGGTGTACCGTTGCATGATGTTCACGGACAACGAGCTCTGTAAAACGATGACTCTTGGGCAATAACATTGGTTGCTTGGCGGACACGGACACCATGGACTGATCGATTCTTCCACGGCAACGTAAGATATCGGCTTCACCACGGAATAAATTTAGTTGTTTCACTAATGGTTGCACTTCTTTGGATACTTGGTAAAATTATTGACTTTCTTTCTTGAATTCGCTAGTTTGTATCGAGTTAATCCAAAGTTTTTCGGCGGCTTGTAATCATCCAGCTCTCAGTTCAGTCGTCGCGAAACGATGACCCTTAACGCTATTGATAAATCTCAGTACTTGGGCTGTTACTCGCAGTAATTTCGTTTTGGTACTGTAACTTCAAATGTCCATAATCTCTTGAATATTTCTTTCTTCTTTGGTAGTGTTGGCTAGCAATCTTGTTATGACTGGATGAACCTTTGGCCTCGCTAATTCTTCGTTTGCTGTCTCTTCGTTACATTTGGTAAACACAGGGTCGGTAGGCCACGCCTCCTGTGGTTGTTTGAGAAATTTTGGACCATTCCACCACGTTGTATTTCCTGTAAGCTCGGATACACTACATCCACAGGACGGCACATCCGCAGGGTTATCTTCCCCAGGGCAGACTCTCCAAGACCCTGTGTCTGTAAGCTTTCGGATCTCATTAACTCTGTGCTGCACGTAGGTTTTCCATGCTTTATTGTTTTTTATCCACGGATAGCTCTTGCTTGGGTTGATTTGGAAATAAGTTTATCATGTTTCCGTTTGATCCGGTTGGTAGTGTCGCTTTCTCGACTGTAACGTCTATGTTACTCCCGAGAGGTTCAATCGTTGTTAACTCTTCACTCTGATTATTTTCTGCTTGCTTGTCGACCAACACCTTTTGTTGGAAAACTTTTGAATTTGAATTCCATTTTCGCAATGTAAATCACCTTCTTTCATGATTCTACCAGCAACATTGTAAATCTTCAAGGCCTGATCATCATCCCAAAAGCCTCCAACGAAATCATCAACATAAAATGAATCTTGTAACAGCGCAACAACCTGCGGTTCTTGTTTTTCTTTCTTCTCCAAATAGTGTTGTACGGGGGAGGACAAAATAGCTGGGCTTGACGTGAGTCCGAATACCAGCCGACAAAACTGATACTAAACTATCTGAGGTTCATCTTTCATAATGTCGTCGAACCACAAGGATCGTAGCATTCTGCGGTCGTCAGGATTTATTGCTATTTGATGGAAAGCTTTCTCTACAAAACCATTTGGATAGTTCTAAATTTGACAAGTACATCGAAAAAACGTGGTACCAAATTCGACCCCTTTTTTAAACACTCGTTGATGGATAACTGTGTCGGTCTGTGCTTTGCTGAACCATCAAAAACAACTCGTACTTTTGTGGTAAGATGGTCATTTACACTTTTTATACCACTCCATGATGATGTAAATAATATGAAGGACTATCAAGTTGTGATGATTCTGCCACTTGTTCGATTATTCCCGAGTCTAACTGTTGTCTGATGATATTGTCGTACTCTTTAAGTAACTCCGGTTCCTTTTTCAAACGTGTATGAACTTGGTGTAACCGCTTGACCCAAGGCGAACAACCATTAGTTGTTGGTAGATTTACATCTTCCTTCCATGGTAAGCTCACTTTATAACGTTGGTTGACCTTGTCATATTGCACATCTTTCAGGAATTATTTTTACTTTATTAATTGGTTCTATTAATTGGTTATCTTGTGGGTCAAATACCCCTATCGACTCGACATTCCAGAACTTATGCAACGCTTTAGTTAACTCTTTGTTTTCATCGTACACATAAGAACTAAGATGACCATCATACTGCCGACGTCTGTTCTATGATAACATTCGACAGATAATCCTCATGTCCATTATTTCTTCTTTTCGCGCTACCCGACACCAGCCACCCAAACTAACTACTCAAAGTAACTGGACCCTTGTCTCCTCGTCGTATTTCCCCGAAAGT
Organism: Pteroeides caledonicum; assembly: GCA_026546875.1. Taxonomy (NCBI): domain Eukaryota; kingdom Metazoa; phylum Cnidaria; class Anthozoa; order Scleralcyonacea; family Pennatulidae; genus Pteroeides; species Pteroeides caledonicum. Next base: position 3,889 of record JAOBAZ010021346.1, on the reverse strand, counting down.
GACATCAAAATCAGTAATAATTCGATCCAATAAGAATGTCAATGTTCAGAGCTGAAATGGTGACCATACTTTCATCAACGAAAGCTAAACCATCCAAGTGGGGATAGCGGTCCATGTCTATCATAGTTATCACAGGAGAACATATCTTGGGAAATATGCAGAAACTTCAATATCTTTGGTTTTCCCTTGTAGTTGTAGTCTTAAGGCTCTTTTCCACTCATCGCAAAATCAACTCGAAAGCTCGCAGCGAGTGCTTGCATCTAATTAAAATAAACTGTCAAGCATCGTGATTGGACGAAATTACTCGCAGCGAGCTTGCAAGTTGGTTTTTGCGATGAGTGCGTGAGAGCCTTTACACGGTCACACCGCTGCTTTGTAAATCGGTTATCACCAAAGGTGTTCAAGTTGAGTACTTTAGTTCTTTCAGTAACTAATCCGAGTTTTTCCTTTCTTGACTTAGTGACGTTCGATCTTTGACTGCCGCTGTTTATCAACAGTGGAACAGGAACAACGCCGACATTTGCGGCGAAGATTACATAGGTTACTGCGGTGACCACGTCGTAAACATACAAAACACTTGCCATCTAGTCCTAATATGTCTTTCCTCTCACTGATTTGCTGTACTTTCTCGCACGAAGCAGAGTATTTAATTAAATACCCAGGTTTTCCAGCGTCCCCTTGGGTTGTACGTCAACGACGATGTTGTATTGTGATTGTATTGTCTTGACTTTGGATTAGATGTTTTTTTGCACTCGTTATTCACCTTTACATGTTCTATCAGTTCTCGTGCTTCCACTTCTTGCCTTATAGAAGATTTATTACCATTAACTATCGATGTATAAGGGTACAAATAAATAAAGAAAAATATTACAAATATGGTAAACAGCCAACTAAAGTAGTCGTTTAAGACTAGCCTAGTTAAGAGCTATAAATCCTTAATAACCCACACGTCTTTTTTGTTGTTCTTGCAATTTGTAGACGTACATCGTTAGGCAGTTTGGACATTGTCACAGGTATCAATAAGCTACCATACTGATCTAAATGCACTGCTAGAGCTTCCCATCCATGCACGCACATTTACGCTTACCTTGTCATACACTGTAGATATAACGCAATTGATTCGGTTTATCCCCGCCGCATGGGGGTAATTTTAGAAGTTCATTCATGTGAGAGGAGATTATTTGTTACGTGTTTCCAAAACGTTCGTTTAGTATATCCAAAGCAGCTTGATAGTTATCCTCGGTAATAGCAAGCCCTTTAATCGAGCGAAGAGCTTGTCCTTCCAACAATTAAAATAAATGATGAAATTTGTCGATAGTTGTCAATCCCGTATTGTTATGAATTGCACCTTTAAATGTTTCTCAAAATGTTCGATAATTTGTAACTTCACCTTTAAACTTCGGTAAGACGATTTTCGGCAATTTCGTTCTTAAACTCGGCTTATTTTTGCTAGGCACTGAAAAGACTCGTTCTGGTTCTTGATTGACGCTTCAACTACAACATTCGCTACGTCGGTCGTTTCGGTATTATTAATTACTGTAGACGTTTGGTTTTCAGTCGTTGGAACTAGCCGGGTTTGTGTAAATAATTTCGTCGATTTTTTGCTCGAACTCGTAAACTTCGATCTTTCTCGTCGCACGTCGCATATTCGTGAGTAGATTTCTTCGGTTTCTTCGATTTCTTGTTCGATTTCGCTAACGCCGCATAATTTTAAAACTTTCGCATCGAGGTCTTTTAAAAGTGCAATTTTCTCTTGTAACAAATTCGCAAGTGTACACAATCGATCGTTCATTGAATTATCCCCAATCTTTAACAGTTCCACGGCTTCTTTAGTATATATTTCGTCACAACGCCACGGTTACCAGAGCGTATCGCACATATTCTTTTCAAATTGTCTTCAGTTTCAGACATGATATTTACAATAACGTTCAACTTAACTTTGTTTTATTCCAACGTAATACATCCATATTCGTTCGATATTTCGACCACAATCAGGGCCCCACGTTGGGCGCCATGTAACAAATTGTTATTATTTATTTTACTTTACAACACACAATATTTAACAAAATAATCTAAAATACATAAATATCACATTCGAGGTGTTCAAGCCCTGATTGTCACTCTTTCTTCTCCATTGTTGCCCTGAAAAAAGCCCCCTATTTAGATGTCAATCACTTTACTTTTAATTATATAACGTTCGTTACACTTTCTGTTTCTCTATCAGTGGATAAACACCAGTGAAATCATTTTCAGGAAAAGGTCAAAATATTATTTTTGTGAATTGCCTAACCATAACCAAGATATTTGAAAGGGAAGTAAAGCTCGATGGAAATCCATTGAAATTCCTGATTAATCAGCTTACTTTTTCATAGTTGGTTCACCATCACGTTTGTATTAATACAACGTACTGAAGAATAAGGCGAGTGCTGAATTTAGACGCAACCGGGACCAGTTGCAAAAAATGCAACATTACAGAGCGTTTCGGCTGGGAATTGAACCCGTGACCGCTGCGACTGTACACCAGCGCACTAACCGACTGAGCTAACAAGGCCGTTAGCGAGGGATTAGTCATGATTTCAGTATATATGTAGATGACAATGTCGATATTTTCTGAAGGGGTCGTTATCTAATATAAAATTTGTGGCATTTGCACTAACGTGATGTAGAAGTACTGAAGAATAATGTAACTAAAGGTACGGTACCCCTACAGTATGTATACTGCCGAACAAGACCTCAGAGTAATAAAGCATACTAAATTTCGGCTAACATAGACAATAGCTACTGATATATGTCGTAATCGACCAATTGTGCACATCATAGCTTACTATTGATCTCCACTTCGGTGAATAATTGTTAATTGATTATATATTGACAGCACAGTTATATAATAATTATACGTTGTACCGTGGTAAGGTCATGTTACTGCAGATACATAAGAACCATTGTGATACAGTAGCTACAAGGTTGATATGTTTGACATTGCCACACTAAAATGACTGTTGTGCTTTTAGAATTTATCTGCAAGCCTCCGGTGAGGCATTATAAACCAAAAGAGAAGACCAAAGTTCAAATTATGGTTATAACCACACATGCAATATCCAAGGTATATGACTGCAGCTTCGTGGTGATGCCAATCGAAGACAGGTCTGGAATGTTGAATTTCTGTGCAGAATATGAGAAGTTCCATAGTCACTGATCTGAGAAGTACAATCAAGATCGGTTGTGTGAGAACATATTTTTACTTGGGAACTATGATGGTTACTTTCTGTATCGTGGTTTGCATCATTGATCACCAGCAAAAATAATTCTCTTTTTCTTGTGATATGTTTAACCAAAACAAAAGAAATTTCATTGAAGCTTTTACATGTATGTGCTAAAAAATTTAGATCATGTGCAAATTTTATTTTGAAAGTACATCTGGTGGTGACTACACAACACCTGTACAAGAAAATCCCCATTCATTGGCTTGAGCATAATTATATATCTTTGACTCTAGTCAAAACCAAGTGAAGCAAACATCAAACATCAATTGAGTCAATGTTAGTAAACCCTCGGACCTAGTACAATAATATTATGCATTGCACATTACTGGGTACCCGTACTGTTTCTTGAGGTTTATAGTTTTTACTGCTATCACACAATAGTTGTGTAGCTGAAGCTAGTAGTTCTGTGAAGAAACAAAGCACACACAGGCACATTTTGGAAACATTAACATAGTGCATTATTTAATTGCCAGCGTTGAGATTACATTATGTAGTAGACAAAGCAATCACTCGTCGTCTATACTATACTCCTACTGTAGCCCCTTACTGTAGTTGACATGTATATAATATTTATAATATTATTAATTAATTATACTTCACTTGGCTGTATTTCATGTTTACTAGCG
>JAOBAZ010021012.1:0-13095 GCA_026546875.1 Pteroeides caledonicum | reverse complement strand
TTGTATTTAGTATAGTGAGGGCCACAAGTTTTTCAGCCTTTGGCTGTAACGTGTTTTTACCCTCGTTAAATAAAGTTCCTACTACTACTACTACTACATACCATTATTATTTAATAAAACGAATTTGTGGTCGCTGATTGGCTAAAGGCCAGCAGTGAAATCGTCATATTCACGCGTGCGCTGCCAGACATGGTGTTCATTGCAGTAATGATGAGTCAATATGAGGAATGAATGACGCGTCAATATGGAGATTCAATAACACGAAATTATTCCAAAAATTATTGCCGCATCATTATTTGGCGAACATGAAGCGATATGACGTTTCTCTGGCGAAAACCCGCCACTAACTAGTTTGTTTAAGATTCTACATGTACATACTGTAAGTAACGTTTGAACTTTTTAGTCAATGATTCGTTTGTAATGAAACCTGTTGCTGTTTTATTTCAATAAAGTTTAATAAATTTTTTGTGTTGTATGAAGGCAGGGGTAATTTACTTTATCAAAGCGTGAGTCGAAGGAGAAAATATTAAAATTATTTTAATCTCGTTTCAATAAATATTAAAACAAATTTTGAACTCGGTTTTCGCAGATAACACAAACCTCGGCTGAACAATTCTTCATATCATGTTCAACCTCGTTCAATAATTGTTAATTATTTTATTCCAAAATAATCAATTGTTACACAACAATCATATATCTGGTATCTTATATATACCTTAATATAGTATAACATGTAAGGAATAAGTTGTTCTCCAAGTGATCGAAACTATACTGGGAAAAGCGATACATTTTCTAACCACAGCTGGGAATCGAACCCACGACTTTCGGTTTTACTACTTCGACGCTCTAACCACTAGCTGGGCTACAAGGTCAAGGACGGGAGAAAAAGGCTAGTTTGTCTCGACAGTCAGTATATAATACCCCCTTATCCGGTTTTCTCCGTCCTTGGTTGTGTAGCTCAGTGGTTAGAACGTCGGATTAGTAAAACCGAAGGTCGTGGGTTCGACTTCCACCAGCGGTTAAGCAATTTTTTGCTTTTCCCAGTATGGTTTTCATCACTCGTTGAACAACTTATTCTAAAAAAATTACCCGAGTTCCAAAAATATCCATCACATAGTATAATGTGCCAGATGATCATTAACTACCCAACGGCGAATTTACACGAGATTCCTGGCTGTGTTTAAACGAACACAGTTTATACACATTGAAATTTTGTACAAGGGAAAATTATTTATTAAATATATTTTCTATTATTTCACAAAACTTCATTTTGATGTTGATAAAATCTTTTCTGATGATGACGAAATGCGCACCTGGAAGACTTAAAGGGTATGAGCAACAAAAATCCCGCTTGCAAAATATTGGTTTCATTAGAAAGACTTTTCAATATTTTGTTTAACTCTTGATATATGTTGATCAAAAGTGGCATGACGGATATTCACGGATATTCAAAGATGGATATTCACGGATAGCCATCTTGGATATTCACGAATATTCAAAAACGTCACAAGCTGGGTCAATATTTTTTTATTTAAGAATTAAACGTCAGTGATCGTCGAAGTGGGACATTTGAAGTACTCGAAACTTTAAGCTTTACCGACAACTTTTACTTCTTTACAATTGTGTTGTTTAGAACTTATTTAAGTAGCCTTACCAAGCTTGTGACGTCGCATAAATGTGTGTTTTTTAGCAAGTCCAGCTTGGTGTATATGCACACGATCAGCAGCATTAGTCGTGGATTCATCATTCCTAGGTCATAGTTTGTAATATCACTAAAGACCACATATTTACTACAAAAATCGCAGTCAAAATCGCCATTGTAAACAATGCTAAAGTTATGAAGGGCGGCAAAACCGGTTTCTAAAACAACGCGTTTCCTTCAACCATCTTCGGAGTTCTCTGAACTGATCTGAACTTGGTTTACGCTTAGGGAATACTGACGCAAAAATCACTTTGATCTAAAAATTTAAATCTGAAAATATAAAAAGACTAAATAAGACATTGAATACACACATTTGGTTATATAAATAACCGCAAAACGAGTTCGATCATAAGGACTATTGCAAGCAATTAAGCAAAAAGCCGGTGTTGTCATTGCGAAACTTTAACGCGGCGGCAGATGTCATTGTTCATATCAAAAGATTAATCGTTCGGTCAATAACCAAGCCAAATCCTTACGGGACAAAAACAAATAAGGCAACCAAAGTCCACGACAGATATCCAAGAGAGAATGGCTGACACTAACACAACCGGTACGTCTAACGAAACAACATCGAACTTTATGAGATGTCTCGGAGCCTACGTTTTAACAGCGCCTCCAAAAGACATAACCTTCGTAACATATGTCACGGTTATAATTGTCTTGTCTATCCTCGCTATTACAACTTCTTTGGGTAATGGTCTTGTTATTTACATCTACTTCAAACAGAAGACTCTCCAACGCCCCAACATTCTACTACTAATTTGTCTTGCTTTTGTTGACTTCTTCACCGGCGCCATACTCGAACCATTCTATGTCATTCGCTTATTTTCTGAAATTCTCGGATTCACCTCGTGCGCGTTCATCCTCGTCGTGCGAAGACTATTCGAGTATTTGCGTCCGGTCTCGTTCATTACTTTGGCTTTAACGACAATTGAACGATATTTGGCTTTATTCAAACCGGTCGCCCACCGAAGGCTGGCTTCGAAAAAACGCATCCTTTACACGGTGCTTCTGAGTTGGCTCGTGTGGCTTTTGGTCGTGTCGATTCGTTCGCTGTTTCCCGAAACACCGATCACCTTTTACTCTGTTTCGACAATTGTCTTGTTTTCGCTTTTGGTCATCAACTTCGCCATGTACTTCAAAATAGGGAGACTTGCCCGACTTCACAGTAAATCAACCGGGACGCAAAGTAATCGACCTTCCAACCATAATTCGATACTCAGCGTTCAAGCGTGGGAAAATGCGGTTCAAACCAAGGGACGCGTAGCACAACTGAACGAATTGGGTTCTATTGCAAATGAATACAATGTTGTACCACACGAAGTCGTCGCTCACGAATACGTCACACAGCCAAACGGGAACAAAATAAAGGACCTAACCGCAACGTCAAAGGAATACTTCTCCAAAACAACAGTTTCAAACGCGGAAGCAGAGGCAATGATGATGAAAAACCCTGCGTTTATTTTAAAAAGTACGGGGTCAAACAAACGTATGGCGGGAAGACAGGAATCTGTTGCCAAACAAAAAAAAGTTACCCTACCCGACGAAATGATTCGGATGGAAACCATTCTTGAAAACTCGGAATGCATTAGCCAACCAAATAAACCTAATGAGTCAAACGAAATCATCGTTAAACAAGATGAAACAACCATTGCACAAAATGAGTCTATATTACGCTCACAAACAATCGTTGATAAGCAAGACAATAGCACGCAAAAAGGGAAGAAAAGAAAAGCACTGGTGACTAAGATACAACAAAGAGAAAAGTATGCAACATGGACTGTGTTTTATATTGTGCTCGCCTTAACAGTGTGTTATTTGCCAGAGTCAGCGTTGCTGTTGTATATTTCGTTCAAGGGAGATCTTAATCAGGATGTTTTGTTTATCTTCGTGCCGATAACCGAAACCATTGTAATGTTCAACGCGTTCGTCAATCCGTTTATTTACTGTTTAAGAAACAAAAAGATTCGAGCAGCTGTCAAGGATATTTTCTGGAGAAGAAAACCTACAGTGTTTCATGGGAGTCGCAAGGAAATGAAATCGTAGATCTGATTTGATGCTTACAAAAGTAGCAGACATTTGGCAGTATTCAGAGACTGAATAAACTGCCTGAGCAAACATATAAAGTGGCCATCCTACTTTTAGAAGTAATGGCGACTTGGGAGAACAATGAAGCAAAAATGAATTGGCTTCATTGTGTACTAACGTGGTATTTTTAGCACAATGTGTAACACAGCGGAAATTTTCTTGACAAGTTTCATCTGTCAGTGTGTACGAAAAAAATTACGCGTGTATAAACAGCTTCGTCGCAGAAAAGCTGATTAGCATCTGTTAATCAACAAAACAGGCGAAGAAAACAATTGAGCTTCAATTTCACTAATTTTATTTTTATTATAATTATTGCAACGCTAGTATAGTATATACGAATTAAACTTAATATAGCTATATTTCCCCAAACAAATACTCGAGCCTTTTACTTGGAAATCGTTGTTAACTTAAGCACAAAAATAAAATTGGCCAATGAACTGGCAGGGCTTCTATGACATTAAGGCCACTTATTATTCACAATGTAAAGCAAATGCAATTAATGCAAACCAAAAACTGCACTTTAATGGGTCGCATTTTAAACTCGTTAAACTCTAAGGCTGGACTCTTTAAAGATTTCGACTAAATAAAGGCTGTTAGATAATACTTTCATATGTAAGTTGCTAAACAAAAAATCTCAACTCGGCAGTGTGATTTCTTTCAGAACTCACTTTGTTCAATTAAGATACTGTGACGTCTGGTTTAAGCCTGTGTAAAGAAACTGTTAGTGAGGACGGTCAAATATTATCAGTCACAATAACAACCGGTACAAAGATTTCATATCTTGTGCCCAAATGTATAACTGTGGTTACATGTAATGAATGCAAGCACATGAAAATCATATATGGTCACATGCAAGTTGCATGTGAAAACATGTGAGTTTGCAACATCAAGTTAGGAATTGTTGTAGACATCATTCCGGGGACCAAACAGAGGGGAACGTCAACCTCATCGTCGCCGTTATCAGTTCACAGCATTAAAGTTGATTTAGAATTAAAAAAAAACTGAAGCTCTAATATACATGTTTATCCAAGAAGAGCCTTCTTGGACTTCGCGTGACGTTTCGTTTCTTTTGAATTTTGTCCCCGAAAGTTCATTAACTGTGGCTTCACATTCTATAGTTGAGGAAGCTCTATCCAGTGTACTATGAGATCAGTGATTGTAATAGCCAAAATAACGATTTGGGCAATGCTAAAGGTAGCTCTTAACCAGGATGCACTAAAAGACGTTATGCGGCTGAAAGTACATTGCATACATCCCATTGATTAGATTAAGAATGTGGAATCTTTCTCCAAGGTAAACGAAATATACAACTATGGACATTATATGTCAATTTTTGTTCAAAGCCATAAAAAGTCAAATATCTCGGACGTCGAGGTATAAACCGCACACATCCCTGAAAAGCCACGTGCTGTTAGTTCTTTATCTCTTAACTAATTGAAACTAGATTAGGTTGATATACTTCGGGTTGGATATTGCATTTGCATATCGAAACTTTCAAAGAAATCATGATATAATACTAAAGAGTACTTTTTGTTTTCGTTTTGAACATTGGAAAACTTAAAAAATTAAGTCAGATAACGCCATGGGATAATGTTCATCTTAGGGAAACTATATACGCGTAATCAAGGATGCCTACGACGTACGCGTACACCCCTGGATTCGAGGATTTCTCTCTGTCATACGTGTTATCTTCTGCTAAACGAAGACTCAAAAGAACTTATGCCATTGTTATTTTAATGCATACGTGATCAAACAATACTATTATTGTTCACAATAAACGTTACCTCTGCGTGGCCTTTACTAATGCTGTGTTACTTGATCACATACACCAAAACGACAATAACATACAACCCATCAATATATATATATTATTATATATACGATTATGTCAACTACACAATCATGACTATATACAAACCTACTGCAGAAACCTATAAGCCACTACACGTTGTAAAATAAATAAATACATTTCGTATGCGCAGTTTGTAAGGGATAAGGATCGCAGAAAAAAACATATTTTTTACCCACTATCCAAATCGAGTCGGACCGACTGCACCGACGGATATTTGTAAATGCAAGGACTTCGTGATTAAGTAAGATGTACAAATGAAATTATTTTAAACGATTCCATATAATCTATACAAAATCACTGCGTCATGAAAGTCATGTGAATTATTGATATACGTAGTATTTGAAATAACTGATGGTCACCTTGGAATATCGGTGTGCTTTTGACATATTTATCTTCGCGATCATAATCAAAACGGATTAAAATCAACAAGGATTTAGGGATTAAAAGAAAAGCAAACAGAAATTAACGAGCATAAATAAGATGTGATCCACTCGATATAAATAGCAAATGAATTTCCAGTGACCTGTACGTAAAACTGAATTGGCAAGGATACACGGATACGAGTTTTAATACTTGCCTAAATGTGTTATATAAATACAGTGCTTCAATTATTTAAAGCACACGAAACTACACTTAGATCCAGTCTTAGATAGTATGTCCGCATTAAAACCATCGGATTTACCAAGTCTGCTGATAACAAGCTTGCTGATTGCTTGGTTGGTTTTCGGAAAAAGAGCAGACAACCTATGCAAAATCACAAAACCGATTTTTTTCGTCAAGTAATCTTTGTCGGAACACCGTTTGACTGCACCGTTGAGAAACCCACCAATAAAAACGGCAAAAAGAAAAGCCAGATTAAACCTGCTTTCCGCCATCTTGGCGTCTTTGATTCCGCTGATATTGATTTCTCGGGTAAAAAAAACGAATGAAGAGTATTCAAAAAAGTTTTATTGTTCTAACGACCGACATCCCTGGAATTACTGAGGTCGTTGTGTGCTAAAAAAACAATCAGCAATTAAAAAGCAATGAAGATTTAAAAGGCGCCAAAAAATGCACATAATTAGCCCATTGAAAAAACGTATGACGAATGGACTTTTCGCTACTACACGTCTGCAGTAACAAGTTTAAGACGTTTTAGCTCGTCAGCGTTAATTTATAGCCCACATCAAATGCCATCACAGAGTAGATATAAGGCGCCGGTCAAATGACCAATCTTGTACAGAAATATGGCCTTTGTTGATTGAAGCAAAAATGATTACACATTTGTTATTACAACACAAAAAGAAACAAATAAATCTTAGTTATTTTGTGGGTACAGTTCTCCTTTAACACTGTGGTTTCAGCATTTATTGCACCCATTTTCAAATCACTAGCATTTCTAGCAATCTGGTTGGTTTCCATGACTGCGATTTACATGATCGTAGTACCGGCTGAAATCACATGATGCTGTGAGCCAATTATATGTAAGCATTGAACAAACTAACCAAACTGCTTTCAATGATTGAACATTCACAGCAACGAGCCATTGTATGTATTAATTTGTTTCGCACAAGAAAATAATTACGGATTGATGTGTGATTTGAAAATAGGCATAAAATAATAATTGAACTTTGTGCCGAGCAATTTTGGCCTGAAATCAGATATGTGATTGCAAACTTTTAGACCAAATTTAATGAATAATAATGCAAACTAAATACCAAGATTACCTCGATTTCCATTGCTCTAAAAGCAAATGTAAACCCATTTTGTCCTAATTACTCCCGCGCACGCTTTGGTCTTCTACTTCTCGCCGGGAAAATTAGTAAAAAAAAGACTCTTTCGTCTGCTAATTGCCATATCATATGGCACGGTTGAAAAATCTCAACTAATTTCAGCAGTTGTTTGAAGAACCTGACACGTCGAAAATTCTAAATAGTGATCACAATGGAAAATTTGTCGACAATTTTTTTGCTTCATATGAAAGAACTTTGAAACCACAGAGCAACTTTGTTTACAACCATTAGTTTTCTACTTCCGTTTGCGAGGTGTTTGAGTTTTTGTCATATGCAAATTTGCCAAACTAAGGTCTGAACACGAACACATGAAAAGACCTTCGTAACTGTAGATATTGAAGCAAATAAGTACAAAAATAATCGGTTGCTTTCTGTATATTTGCGGTAGGGTTGGCGGTTAAATTATTAATCTTTTAGAGGCAACGTAATTTTCACATTGTCGAGTAAAATCTTCAGCAACCTTGGCTACTAAAGGGTTAACCAGCATGAAAATTGAGCGATAATTTCCCCGCAGGAATGTTGGTAGTTGCAAAAATACAATGCAATGAAAATTAGGCTTGCGTTCGGTGACCGGTCTATCAATTTCGATTCGCAAATCGAACTCAGTTACAGATTGTTTCAAGTACATCGGAATTACTCGTTTGAGCTATCTTACGAAAGCAGATATCTTCTCCGTCTTACACATTGAACTCTATAAGAACTGGAACGCTACCTCCGGCCGAAAATTTGAAGCCGAATCAATGAGGCTCGCCCCAGTCTTTCCACGTACGAAGGAAAGCGACCAGTGGCAGCCCAATAAACAAAATGAAATTCAGCGACAAAACCGAAGAGAAAAACTGACACAACTCAAGTACTCGTACTTGAATATTAAAAACTGTTCTAACTTGCTTTTTTACGAAAATACTTTCTATTCAACGTAACACTTCAACTTTTTTTCTGTGTGAACATTTGTTGAATGAAAATAAAACCTGATTCGCCTCCGTTGGGAGTAATACGCTCGCCACAAATATTTTAAAGTTTTTTTTTAAGCCAAACTAAAACATATCACGGTATTAGAGAGTATTCTGCTAATAACGTATTAATAAAGTATAATAGTAATAACGATAAGATTGTTTATTACTAATAACGTGCTGTAAAAATACAGTTTAATGAAAAATTTTGGTATACTAAAATTAAAATGCCACTCAAAGACACAGTGAAACAATATTAGGCTCTCAGTATCTCTTCTCATTGAATTTTATCTCCACACACGCGTGCCTGCTGATCAAATTTGGCTTCAACCACGTAAACGGAAAAATATCAGAAGGTAGCGTTCCAGTGCTCATAGAGTTTAATGGTCTTACACAATCTAGACATTAAAAAGAAAAGCTAAAGGTCCGGATGGGATTCCCGCACGTTTATTAAAGGACATTGGCAACAACTTTTTTATTGTCTCAAATGAAAGAGCTTTTAAAACTGTTTATTAACCTCTTTTACAGTTTTGTCATATTTCCGTTAGTTCTCCATATATTTCATTTCAAATTTTGCTCTCGTCTGCCATTTTGGATTTTACCAGATATGCAAAAATGACGTCAAATGCGGGACCACGCGAACTCTAATCTTGGAGACCACATTACAATATATCACTTAACAGTGTTATCTTAACACTTCGCTGTTACTTGTTGCTGTGGAAACCTTTAAACAAACATTTGACTTTGAATCTGTCCCACGTGGTGACGTTTAACAATTTTTTACCCGCAAATGACCTCATCAAATCCGAAGTTAATGAGGTTAAGAATTGTTCCAAGATGGCGGACGAATTTTTGCACGAATTATAATGAGCTCAAGAAGTAATTAAACAAGACATGAAGAAACTGTATAAGATATTATTCAACAGTTTTAATCGTTCTCTCATTTAAGACAATAAAAAAAATTGTTGCCAATGCCTTTTAAGGCAAGTCGTCATAAATAACATGTTGTTTTCAGTCAGTCTATAAGTTTTTAAATAATTGCGGCAAGGATTATCGCAACGACTGGTAAAGCGTTTCATTTTCAAACTAGCCACGACACAACCCAACGGTCTAAACGAACGGTTCTAATTCCTTTTATTTATTTTTGGTTATAATTTTATTACTCACACATTCCCTCAGTGCATGCTAGCGCGTGATTGGCCGATGATAAAAATGGAAAATGACTTATCACCGTCCACCCCAATCCTCCACTCCACTTACGCACAAATGGCTACAGTTAGTTTGGCCACAAGATTAATATATAAACAACATTTCTTTTTCGAACTTCAGTTTGCTATGATGAAGGGCCTGCGCTCGAAACATCAGCTAAACTTTACAAAACAGGGCCGTTTTCGGAAAAACGTCCTGCATCCCCTGCTGTGACGTCACGCAGGTGCTCTTGCTGGTAAGCAGGGCTGTAGCAAGAACGATAATTGGGGGCTATATTCAAATACTCATGTTCTCGCTACATTACGAAAAAAGATATTTTGTTTTTACGCGATGTCAGCATGAACATATGAATACGGTTCCCACACAATAATAGTTCTTGCCATTAGAGCAATTTCCCTAGAGAGCCGTAGCTCTCTAGGGAAATTGCTATGGGTTTTAACTACGTTTTGAAAAAGCTGAAGAGATAAAACAAATCATAAGTTTGAAAATATTTCACGTTACAAAAAAACACTCTTCATAAGCACTTTAAATTGTTTAAATATGCGCTTACATAAATTGTTGTTCCTAGACACAGTTAACCCCATTTATCCCTTTCCATATACTTCATGCATTTCATCCATTACACTATTACATTATTTAGAAGACTAAAACACCACAATTTTATCTTTTTTTCGTTTATGCTTTTTTGTTTTAACACTCTTTGGGTCTTCGGTATCCTCGGCATCCGCGCTACAATGTTGTGAAGTTTCTGACGCTTTTAAATGTACAGTCTCAGCAGTATAACCTAAAACAACCACAAGAAAGGTTGAATTTGAAGACTTTGTATCCAAAGACTTTGATGAAAGCGAAAGACTACTGAAGGGCTGATGATAAAAAACGGTAAAAAATTTTAGTATTAGATTAATAATATACATGAACAAATTAACTGATTCTCATTGGTTAAAAGCGGTGGATTCTCTCCAAAGAAATTGATTACATTTACTTTTTAAGCGATTTGATAACCGCAATACCCGTGTTACCAGCGAACGAGAGACGAGAAAACTCGTGTGAAATTGAGTTACCATTACCACTGCCATTACCGTTACCATTAGCATTTCTGTAGAATTGGTGACCAAAAGTTAAATCTGTAGAGAAGTGGGTTTTCCAATTCTCGTTGACTGTCGTGGGCAATCCAACACTTTGTGGAAATTATTCAGTACGGTTGGAGTAAATGAAAGCGTGTGCAGGTTACCACCGTTTCGCTATTTGATTTCAGATTCACAGTATTTCCAAACATGTATTCGAAAATTAATATTTTCATACAGTATAGGTAACAAAGCCGCAAAAAATCAAATTCGACTTCTTTCGGTAAAAAAACATTTTAAAGTGCTTATATCACTTGTGGGATCTTCAAGGTTTCGAAAATGGCTCAAAACGTTGCTTAACAACTTGAAAAACACTTTTTGATTTACTGTTATACTTTCCGAGATACTGGGGTCTGAACATTACTGGAGGACTGGGACTCGGGGATATAGCTGTTCATACAATTATGTGTAAGTTTGCCTCTAATTCCGTGCACTAGGCATTCTCAGAGACCTAAGTCAGTTTTGGGAGTTGATTCGTATCTCAAAATCGCTTGTAAAATGCTAAATTTCTACACCTTAAAGCTGGAACACATGTACAATACTATATCCCCGAGTCCCAGTCCCCTAAGCACGACGGAAATTTTTCAAAAATGCCATGTTTAGCAGGCTGTATCTGGGGAAATATAAAGTTCACCCAAAAAGTGTTCTATATGCTATTAAGTAACGTTTTGAGCTATTTTTAATGCCGTTAAAGATGCTACAGGTGGAGACACTTTAAGAAGCGAAAACCGTAATAAAGGAGTTACTCTGGTTACCAGTTGATAAAAAAAAATTAGTTAAAAAGTAGTTTACAGAAATTGATTTGGTCCACTAGTTTTCGAAATATTGCAGCTCAAACATGACAAGGTTGCGTACGAGCAAACAAAATCCGCAAATTGTAAAGGGTCTGAAACAAGCACTGCGTGACGTCACATCAGGACTTTTCGATCAGATTTCCATTAGTGAACACTAGTGAATTATAATACAGAGGCGGAGAAAATGCCGGATTGATCGCTATTTGTACCAGTTCAAAGGGATCCGACTCCGAATCCTACACCAGTACAACATTCTGTCCTGAAGTGATCATCGCCCGGAGGCCAACGAAATACGATACCGAAACGGGTTTGATGTAAATCATTTCGAAGGTATATTTACTGATATATTAACGAAGACCGTTTGTTCTTATAGTAACTTTTACTTCTTTTAGAATGTCTTGCAGTAGTTCTGGCTCAGATTTCGACAATGTGTCGAAATGCGACATCCAAGATCAAAATGATGGTGAAAATATAGATCGGCATAGCCCTGCAAATAGAGCAGTTGAAACGACCATATCTCAAGATATGGTAATTTCATATGGTCATTTCATTGACGCCATAGCAGAACAAGTAACGCGATTTTCATTACAGGTTTCCACTTCTCAAGACCTTCCTTTATTCAAGAGCATCCATCTAATTTACTTAAGAAAATATTGAAATAATGCACAATATTTTGAATTATTCAGGTTTTCCACTGTATAAAAAGTGCATTGCGTCATCTAAAAAGTCTAATCCAGTTCGTAACTATAAGAAACGTTTTGTTTACATCCTGAATTGCTATAGACCCCTTGCAGTTGACCTTAAAATGAGCTCATGCATGACATCTCGGGGACAACTGGAAACAGACCGCCACTGATTTATATGATAATTGACCCCCAGTTCCTTTCATTATATGCACAATTTTTGGTCAGTGAATGCAAGGGGTGGCACCTTGGTCAGCGGGTCCCTCCTTGTTATGAGCAAAACTGATACGGCAGAACGGTTTGGCCGGTACCTTAAAAGCAATTGTTGATGTACAGTACCTTTACTTTTTTTGTTCTTTTTAAGTTCTGCACAATCTCGTTTTAAATGTTCCACGGAACCACAAATCTTACATCCACCACCTGGAATAGAGGTAGAAGAATAAAATTCACAACGAACTATAACTGGTATATTAAATGTTTCCAATGTTTTGAGATCCACGGGTTTTTAAAATCCCACTAGCAAAGTAAACCAGGGTCTTTAAAAACTACCGTAGCATACATGCAAGTGGTAGTGAAGGCCAGATATTGCTGGCGTGCGATTAAAAACCCCTAATGTTCGGCTGTCTTGGTTCTTAAATTTTAAACTGGTCTTGTAGGGTCGATAAAGATACCCTATTCCGTGAAAATGGGAGAATTAATTAATAATTCAGAAAAGGAAATTGCCGGTTGTCTAACGAAGCGACAATTTGCTTGGACAAAGAAAATCTTGTCAGTCTTTTCGTATACATATACATGTGCAATAACAATTTGAATACGGACGACAATATTTCTTAAAGCAAACAAATAATAAATTATATCACATCATATCACATCATATTACATCATATCACATCATATCACATCATATCACATAATACATCA
>JAOBAZ010020901.1:0-13097 GCA_026546875.1 Pteroeides caledonicum | reverse complement strand
TATTAATGTCTATCTAGTAATGTGTGTCTGTCTATGTATGTATGTATGTATGTATGTATGTATGTATGTATGTAACTTGTCTCGCTGGATTTAAGCATGTTAAGAGAGTGGCATTCTTGAATAGAGTATGGGTATGGGTATGAGTTTGAATGCACAGTGGCTTTAACATGGAAAGTTACAGTTGTCGTTTTCAAGACCAGAGTAGAAGATAAGTTCAAACTTGGCAACTAACTTTTTTAAAATATCCTTGTTTTCAACAAGACGAAGTGTAATAAGCTTGCCCACTACCTGCAAAATATAAGAATTAAAATGACAGTTTCAAGGGAAGGCCTTCTCACGGAAAAAACGTTTGGGTTTAGTCTGATAAAGGTTCTTGGTTCAAAACGTCCGCAAATATTTTACACGTTGCGCAATTTACAGTTCTTGTTGCGTGGACAGTTCTTTCGCACTGTCCACGCAACACTTAAAAGTTTTTAAACATACCTGTCTTCTCGATCTAAATTCATTTGTTATGCCATTAAGAATATTTTCCACAAGGTCTATTCAATGTAAGAAAGTGTGAATTAATGTTTAATATTACCGTGAACAAAAAAAAAACACTTTTTAACTTTTATGCCTACTATAGCCAGTAGACTAAAGCAGGTATAAAAGTGAAAAAGTGGTTTTGGTAAATTATCTGAATTCGTCACCGTCAGAGTCTTTAAATTCTTCATAAAGTCGTTTTAATTCTTCCTCGTCTTCAAATGTCCACGAATGACCACTTTGTTTGACTTTCCTTGATGGAAATAAAATACATGCAGAAAACACACAACTGCTACTGCCTCCTTAACACAAATTATTGTGGTGTTTGTAAAACTGATAAAATGCACTTTCAATATATACTACAACATAAATCGATATTCTTTAATTTAAAATATTAAACACTATGTGAATGGAATAGTAAAATAGGTTAAATCAAACTTAAAAATAATATCAAAAACTAAAAAATATTTTTATGAACTGTTGGCCTCTGGTTTTTTATCCACGCTAAGGCCAAATTTTATTTGTCAATGGACGAACTCATTTTCAGCAATGCTACTGGTAACAGGTAAAGTATACGGTAAAGCAATGTATTAAATAAAGATATTCAACAATTATCCACCGAGGTGGAGGTGAATAGTGTAGGATATCTACCAAGCGTACAGCGTCGAGGTAGATATCCGACACTATTCACCGACACTGAGGTGAATAATTGTTTTAGCATCTACTGTTTAAACTGTTATTTTATATCAGTATACTCATTAATTCATTCAATTTCATCTTTTGTAACCGAAACAAACTGGGAAGCCATTTTGTTTTATCTGAAACTCGAAATAGTGTTGGATATTCCGAGTTATATACTAAACTGTTTTATACATAAAGCATGCACTACAGTAATATTACAATATTGAATAATACTACAGTCCAGAAGTAACCTAATGAAAAAGGCGTTTCTAACTCTTCCAGAACGTGTTCGTTACCCATTCCGCGTTCGATACGCGTTCCATGTGATACGTAACAGGAGTTTTGTGGAACGCATTTAGAAACGCGTCCACAACGCGTTCCAGCCGCGTCCCACAATGCTTCAAAATAAAATACTTAGGCTTACACAAATTATACTTAGTTCTACACAGATTATATACTTGCTTTATACAGGTTCACTCAAGTAGATAAAAAAGGACAAGTTACCTTTGCCCGAGACTTCCGTATCCTTCAGTTATCTCGTAACACTCGCTGGTTGACTTCCAAAAGATCAGTTCTGCACAAATAGCAGGATTCGTCGGCACCAGGGCAAAAAATTTCGAAAGTATATATTTTGCAAAAGTCACCAATTCCTAAATACGAAATATAAATTAGCTACCAGACCAGAAGTATCCCGCCATGTTTACCTGTATTTAAGTACTTTCAAAGAGTTAAATAAATTTTAGTAAAACAGATTTTCCTGCAATCTGATGGGTCAGGATTCACTGTCTCTAAAGTATAGCATTTTGTATTTTTATGTTATTAATTAAGATAATAAATTTTAAGTGAATTTTTATAAACTTGTGTTGATTTGGTTATTTGTAAACACCTGGAAATTTATACTAAAACAATTAGTCGCTTTAGACTCGGTAATTACAAGCCTATATTCACTTCGGCTCAGTGAATATAGGCTTGTAATCATTTTGCCTTCGTCGACTAATTGTTAATTAGTTTTATCTGTAAATTATCACCATTTACAAGCATTTGATATTCTGGCTAAAGCCAGAAAGGAAAGGACACTATCCAACAAAGCGTCAGGTGGCAAAAAATCTGTTGTATCCCTAATGACATATCCCTAAAGCAAAATCAAATAGCGTTTTTTTGTTTAAAGAATCAAGAAGCACGGGCTTCGTGTAGTAAGCGCAAGTCGAGTTTGTGACATACGTGTCAACCTTTTCTTGAATGTATGACAGCATTCAAAAGTAATATAGAAAAGATGGCGGACCAGACAACAAGCGTTCTTAGTTTAAATGATTGCAAGCAAAGTTCCAATTTGGAAGAATGTAAATATTACTGTATAATATTATCTACATACTACAATGATATATATTTGAAGGTTGTTTTTGTTTCTACAGCACATTTTTCCTTACCTTATATTTACTAGAGGCTGGATCAGAAAAAATCTTTCTAAACGTCACAAAGAGTGATAGTTGAAATAACATGGCAGGTACTTTTAAATCGACAGCAACCCTGTGAAGCATTTTGATAATATGGTGGTTGGTTTGAGAACTGTTCTCCTGATACCAGTTTAGGAGCCAGCAATATGGTTCTACTATTGTTGGAGTAGCCAGTCTGACAAAGAAAAAATAACAATACTTACGTCAATATATGGTACCACTTACGTAGGGAGTACGGGTGACAGAAGTCGCTGCCAGCAGTTAAGCCCAGAGTTGGTCATGGTTAACACTTGGATGGGTGACCGCCTAGGAAAACCCTGGTGTGGATCTTAACCAAGTGAGTGAAGTTTAGGCACTGTAGCTTGCGTCGCAGACGCTACGTCCCAATAAAATCCCATGATGTTCGAGCTCGGTCAAGTTTCGAAATATTTGGCGGTACTAGCGTCTGCGAACCAGATCCAAAGTCCGTGTTCATAATTTATTCTTAATTAATTCATTAATATCAATTATTGGTTTGCGGAAAGTCATTTTTGACCTGGCGGTTCAGGAAGAAGGCTAAAATGTCCGAAGAATGTATTCTCTGTAGAGAGCCATTTCATTGACTTCACAGAACAAAATTAACGGATCTGATTCATAGTCCATTAATTTTCTAAATTAATGCGTAGTCTCCTGTGGTTTGAGGGTTTTCCTCTGTAAAATCAACAGTCTCTTGAAGTGATAAGAGAGGCACCCACCCCTGCCTTAACGGTAGTGGCCAAAGTAGGAGGAGCCGTCCGGTTACCTACGACTACGGCCGACATTGTAAGTATCGTCTCCACGTCTGTCATATGCATGTCATTTCCATCTCTATTCTTTATAATCCCGCGTCTTAATTTCCTCTGTCATATCCGAGTATATCATCTGTCATCTATCATCTACAGTGTATCAGCTATCAGCTATCATCTACCATCTATCATCTATCACCTATCACCTATCGCCTATCATCTATACTATCTGTACCATCTACCAACTACCATCGATCAGCCATCACCTATGCGTGTATCCGTGTCTATCGTCTACGTCTCTACACTTATAGAGGTGTATTATAAGCACTCACTTTTTAAGAAAATCGCTAATGTCAAATTCACTTTCCCTTACTTCCATTGCCTCTAGCTCTTCTTCTTCTGTCAAAGTAAAAATTAAGAGTACTTAATAGTACAAAGATATTTAATACTAAATTGAGCGGCCAAACTTATACTGTACATTCAAAAAGATTTAAGCGTCTGAAAAGCAATTTTCGAGCATCAAACAGAAACGTTTCGATAACAGTGTCATTTGTAACATCATAGTCAATGGAGTACATGGCTAGGAAACTCGATTAAAATTCAACAGAAATCATTTCTGTTATTGTCATAATTATCTATGTTATTGTCCAAGTCTATGCAAAATTATGGTCGCTTCGGCGTCACGTGTGTGTTGTGCTCTTACGCACACAACCAATGAGAATAATTCGACCTGATCACTGAACCACAAGATTGAACAATACAAATAGTTTTGTATTTTCGTTAAGATTATAAAGGTGGTCTTAGCATGGGATTTTTGTCCTGTTGATCAACCCATCAACCTTACTCTACCTTTCTCTCTTGTTATCATAAATGTTATTTGTACTATTGTAAATAAGTGTAAACAGTCTTATTGTAAATATATATGGTAAGGTTGAAAAGCCAATAAATAAATAAATAAGAATAAAAAAAAATTTGAAGCACTATCATTGGTTAATTATGCAAAAATATAATAGGCACGTGACGCTGAAGCGACCATGATTTTGCATAAGCATAACCCAACATAGATAATCAACTTTATTGAATTTTAATCAGTTTCCTAACTATGTACTCCAGTTAATATGGTAACATATGCTTTTTTCAAAATTTCCAAATACTTGGGTTGTTTATCCTTACTTTAGTTGCACGAGTTATGACAATTCATCTGAAGAAAACGTCGTGAATAATGTGTAGTAAATGTTACTTCACAATTGAGCTATGCGTTAGTGGCACAAATGACGTCACGCCGAGTAGTTCACGATTATTTCCGTCTTCAATTAATTATCAAAAAGCATGAACTTTCAACAAGGATATATCTCTAAGTTTTTACCAAGCAAGTTTCATAAGGTAGAAAGTTTTTTTCACTGTATTTTTTGCGATTATGGAGAAAGAAAATTTTCCAATTTTACATTTCAGGTGACTTTTAAAAGCTTCCCAATGATTTCCTGACAGCGATCGGACGTTAACTAGACTTTTTCATCAAATCAATTTCGCTAATTTTTAACTAACCAGCAATATTAACTTAGTAACATTTTTACCTGGGTCACTTAACTCATCTTCCTGGTCAACGGTCATTTCCTGATTCAATTCTTCAACCACTAGTCAACAAAATGAAACAAATTTATGTTTTGGTACATAATTGAAAAACTTATTAAATTGGTGCCGTTAAAAATTAGGCGGTTGTTTTAAAAGTCATTATAGACACTGGAGAGCATATTACATAGGATGATAATTGTTGTATGTGTCAAGTATATTCATTTCCCATATACGCCTGCTACTATAATATAAAGACGAGAGAAGTGCAAATTTCCACAGGCATTGGTCAAATGTACAAGTTTCTTGAAATAAAGCCTACATTGCATGATATAACTACAGTGTCGTATATTTTAACACATTTTTGCGTATGATACGAGTACGATACATGTATAATACGCTTATCATACGCGTATCATACACATACGTAAAAACACGCGCGTATGATAGTGTAATTATACGTATAGGAAGAGCGTCATGCCCGGGTGTGCTCGCTTATAATTATATCAATCCGTATAAGTTCAGTTAATCAGCAATATAGTTCAGTTAATCAGCAATATAGTCCAGTAACAGTATAAGTTGAATTATAAACAAATTTTGCTGATTAAAGAAATAAACGTTGACATAACAAATACTTGAATTAATTCTTGCTTGTAAATGTAGTGATGGTTTACAGTCGTGGCGAATTTATCAAGTTAAAACTTCTTCAACTTTTATTAAAGTTTTAAGAGCGATACTTCGTTACTACATGCGTAACATTTTCACTTAGTAGTGACGAAATGTCAGTATTTAAATTTCCTTGATTCATTGACTTTCTTTTTATTATCTGCGGCCCGGCTTCGTACTGGCATATCTCAGTGTTGACACATTTTAACTTCTGCACAAAAAAGGTTGTATATTTTTTCTGGGAAACAGTGATCGTATGTATATACACATTATACGACTATTCAATACAAGTAGCAATAGACGTATGCACCATTCCTTGAAATGTCAGACAAATGAATTGCACCTGACGCTAGAGAGCGACAATCACAAGAACATAAACGAAGAAAATCATCCAGAGACAAATTTTGAATGTTAAAGAGGACCAACGATATCAGCTTTATACACTTTAAGAGTAACAGCATGTTTAGCAGTTCTTCCCGACGACAAGATTTTGTTTGAATATTGCTTATAAATAAATTACATGTAAACATACATTGATGGTGACGAGTTTTTCAGGAAGGAATGTTGAAGAAAGAAGCGTTCTTTCTGAGTTTGTCGGCAATTAACCCTTTATAGCCCGTTGGCCACTTTTAGTATTTTACTCTAACGCCAGGCGATTTTACTTGTCAATGTGGAAAGCCTGGGCTATAAAGGGTTAAACAACCGAATGGCGAATATTTATATACTAGTGTTCGCATGGTCGTCAACAACACTAAATAAAATCTTGTTTTCAAATAAGAAAGTTCTTTTACGTTCTTAATCTTGTCTACTACATTGTATTGCTCTGTTGCTTTGTACAACACAAATTGTTGGTGTTGTGTGAACACAGATTAACTTTTGGTTGATAAAGGAATTTCAATCATTTCTGTTAATCGAACGTCTACGAGTCTGTTAGTTTGAATGAGCAAATCCGTGGAACATGTTATTTACTGTATATACAGACGTAAGACGAAGATGTCAGAAATGAAACACACAGAGAATTTATTTATTGCTCAATATAAAAATAAAAAGATTTGTCAGTACAATTCGTCAATTTTATCATATATTTTATTATGCGAAGTTTGTGTGATTACAGTATATTCATCTTACAAGTTATATACTGTACATAGAGTATATGAAACGCGTATCATACGCGTATAATACGCGCATGATACGGGTATGATAGTCGTATGATACGTGTATCGTATGTTAAGATATACGCGAGCGGTACTGTATCACCTACAATCAAAATCATTCTTGAATATTCCAGGGGAGTGGTAGAAAAACCGGTTAGGTGTGCATCCACTTCTATATCAAGCTCATTGGTTACATCTTTTACGTCAGAGATCAACTTATTTACCCTTCACTATAGGTAGTGTTGCCATATGGAATCTTATTACCGTCTAACGACAGAAGATTTTACTGAAATGTCCCGGGAACAAATGCAGACAAAGCAAAATTTTAACATACGCTACTCTATCATTTCACGACTCTTTTTTATCATTTTTATTGGCAATGTCCTTTATAACGAAGACTGAGGTTGATAACGACAAACTGAGGCTCGATATTTCTTCATACTTCAGAATTCAATAATTGTTTTATTATTTATTTAAAAGAATGAAAAAATTATAATTATTTACAGGAAGTTGTCTTGTTTCACATTGCCGCTACTTTGCTGTCGTCGTCAATGGCACGACGTCATAACGTGCGATACGACTTTTTCTTCCACCTAGTGACTTGATAACGTGAAAGAAAAAAGTCGTATCCCACGTTATGACGTCGCTAATTGGACATGACTATTTCACATATGGCAATTAGTCAATCAAACGCAATGAAATATTTTAAATTAATAATTATAAATGTAATTTAACAATTGTTCTGAAATTTCATATTATGTTTGAAAACACTAAAGGTGTTTTCAAACATAATATTTTTGTATCCTATCTTTTCCACACTTACATATTAGTTTACCCCCCATTTTCTCTTTGTTGACCCCCCAGTTCTAAATAATGACCCCTAGCCCAGCTAAAAATAATGACATTTTCCTTGGTGACTGATACAAATGCACTTACCAGGTAGATCCATTCGGAAAATGTCAAAAAAGCACATAAATTCGCCTTCAGCGTCCACGCCATTTTCTCCAAATGAACTATTCTGCCATATCTCCCTGAACAAACGGAAAGTTTGCGAAACTTAGTTAAATTGATACAACCATGGAAAAGTTACACTGTGCTTCAAAAAAACTCATTGAATCATTTTTAATTTCTTCTTTTTAATTAAGTTTACACCGGACAATTTCCAAATCAATCGACAGATATGTTGAATCTCTCGCAATTCGTTTGCATTTAACGCTCAGTTATTGCTTCATTGTTAACAGCAGGTCAGTGAACATGACGTTTTGTGGACTGGCACGTGATGTGGTTTTGTTGAACGGACAAACAGCAACATTGAACTTTGTCACTTGCCATATAATAATGTATAGTTTCCTACCTTGCTGCACGAAGGAGTACGACTGCCTCAGCAAAAGACTCTTCACGAAGATATTGTTGAATATTTCTAAGACATTTAGTTCTGCCAAGAAAAAGACAAAATGACACAATTCTTAAATATGACAATTTAAAACAAGAAACAAAAGCCCCTTTCATACAAAGATATTTTCACTGCTACTGGTCTTTAAACGAAACTTTAAAGCATAAAGCGAGCACGAAAAATCAAACAAATATGATGGTCAGTTACCTTTGTTCATCTTCTGGAACATCAGACACTGGATCAAAAGGATTGATTATATCGACGACTGGACCATCTTCATTTTGAAGAATCGACGATAGGCCTGCACTAACTTCCATCCAACGTTGTTCCTTTTGTTCCGCAGTTAACTCGACAACTAAAGAAAAACATACGAAATACAATTTCATCCAATGTCATTTTTAAAACCCCACACCCAAAATTTTCCTTTTCATGCAACTGCAGATGACGCGGCAGAAAGTTCTGAGCACAAGGTTCCGCGCGCAAGAGTTAACGGTCAATTAAGAACAATCATTGAATTCGATCATAGCATAATATAAAAGACCGAGGTTGCTGATATCTTCGCTCATGGATAGGTTACCTGCCTGCTCGGCAGATAACACGACCTCAGCCTTCATAATTCTTGATGACGCTAAACCTCATCCTATAATTGTACAATGTTTGACAGTTAAGGAAATCCGAAATATAACTTAACATACCAGGCTGAGCACGAGGAGTGCTTTTCTTTTTTTTAGGCTTCCGTTTCTTTTGCTAAAAAAATATTATCTAGATTAATATTATTAGCAGATAGACCACAATTGTCTCAATAAACTTCCAGAAAAACTTTGCACAAATTTGCACTACTGTTTGACTTAAAGTGGAAAATGTACGGGAAATATATATGTAATATTTAAAATAAAATCTAAAAATCTCAATTTTTGTTAATAAGGGTTGACCACAAAAAACTTATAACATATAAAATCTAATTCCAGTTTTATTTTAACTTTGTTGTTAAACTGTTATAAAGTAGGGGAGAATGATTCTTTTAAAGTTTGTCTAAATAGCGCAGAAATTTTCGAGTATGACACCATAAGATAATTCACAAACTTACTCAATAATCTGGTTGATTATGATATGAATATCGACCATGTTTGTGTTTTTATTATTTAGAAATTGTCTGATTCACGTCATCTATATCCCAATGTGTGACGTGAGTGAAAACACATAATACATACATAACGTGCTATAGTTTAAAACTTTACCTGAACTATAATACGTCCTTTCTTGTTACAATGGCTTTCAAGTAACTTTAAAAACACATGAAACCCTTCAATTAAATCTCTTAAAAAAGACCTATAACAAAAAGACTTGTTTAGAGACCTCAGGTGGTTATAGGAATTGACCAGAAGGCTAACTCAGCCGTGCAACATGTCCAACTATATTTTATGCAGTTTACTGGCCAGAATGAGGGTGCAAAGAGTTCACCTTGCTTATTGGCCATTCTAACAATTTACATGCCCTTTAAAGGCCAGATTAATGGCGAACCAGATGCGTAATGCGATGTGCGCGAGGACAAAAACTTTCCCCTGGGGCGAATTGTTTTAGTATAAATTCAACTGGTGATTGTTTGGACCAACTAAAGAAACACAGTAATATCAAGGAAATGTAGCTTCTTTGTCACTCATATCGACCAATCAAGCCGCCATTACGCATCACGTGATTATAATAACCTGAGATAAATTGACCAATCACAGCATTTTGATTAATCACCTGTTGTAATTATACTAAAACTAAATCAACATGCTCCAATAAAAAAAATTCGTCGCGCATAGTCAAAGATGATCAGAAACAGAATACTTTTTTGGCTTTATCGCACCGTAAAACCAATTTTTCGTGAAGGCTATCTTTCAATGAAAACACACCATAGAAAATATTACCTGGTTTGGAAACATGGATCAAACTTTTTTAACATGATCATATATATATCTCGATATTCTGTCACATAAAAAACGTTTTCTAAATAAAAAAATATCACGATTGAGATTAAACAGACTTCAATTACAGTAAAATCTCAGAAACCACACAGATTTAGAAACTGGTTGATACGTAAATCAGACTGTATTCGACAAAAAATGGTCAAATTCTAAAATTCAATTTTTTAAAGAACAACATTCAAATAACATGCGAAGGCAATGTATTAAACGTTTGACCTAAAGTTATCAAAAAAATCAAATTTAAATAACTAAACATTTGTAACAATTACAAAGAAAATATATTTTGTCAGCCGTAATAGACGTTGCTCGTGTCTTATGCCTCTTGGGCCACTCTGTTTGGACTAAAGCACTCGTAGCTAGATGGCAGGTTGATTTTTGCGGTGAGTGGAAAAGAGACCCTGGGCTGGTGTAGACAAATAAACAGTAACGTAGCCAGCCTTACAACTTAAAGTTCTTATAAAGCCAATATGGGTTTTTGGTGAGTCGGATAGAACATAAAAAGTTAGTTAACAACTTCTAGATTAGTTTTTGCGTGAAATTTTTACTTTCGGTTCAAAGTCAATATTTTTGAAAAAACGTCGCGCATGCCAGGAGACTGGGTCGGAGGAACGTGTCATGTTTCATATACTATAAGAGTATTACAAATCGAATAAACAAGGTAAAAAATCGGCTATTTTTTGAAAAAAAACCTGATATGTCTAGCTCAAATTCATTTTCGAGTCAGCATAGCAATTCATCTGCCAACTGGGTTCCTCGTATCCATTCTCTTGCGTGTTATTTTGGCGGGGCGCTTTTTTTTTACAAAATTGGCCAAATTTGCATGTTTGAGACGTTATATCTCCGAAAGTAAAAGTTTGACGCAAAAACTAATCTAGAAGTTATTTACTACCTTTTTATGTTCTATCCGTATCACTAAAAACCCTTTTGGGGTTTATAAGCACTTTAAACCTGCTACGCAGGTATTTCCGTGTTCAAGAACCGTAAAAAACAATGAACTACTAAAGAAATAAATAATGATCGGAAATTTGTACAGCAGGCCCAAGCTTTCGTGCCGGCTTTGCCACTGCAAACAAATGTATCCCTACAAAAATACGTTTTTACCTTTAATAATTTTTGCGCTGTCTTTTATAGCTTCGTCGTCAAATCGTTCCATTGCAAGCAGGTGTTGGATTAGCTCTTGATAAGCTCGAAGAGCGAGGTGCAACCTGGGAAATACATTCACTGTTTCAATATTCCCGATAAACATCAGTCATTACTTATGGAGGAGGCGCGTTATACGTCTGTTGAAGTAATCAACATCAAGACGTAAGTCAGCTAAATTTATATAACTGGACGGAGATCTCGCGGATTTTCGCACTATCGGAAATCGACGCCAATTTTGATAATTGTAGTACGTCATTTCCAGCCTCTATGCTCGGTCTTTTGCAGTTTAGTACGTGCGAGACCGAACAAGGGACTGAAAATGAGGTACTACAATTATAAAATTGGCGTCACTCGGTAATCCAAAGATCTCCCTCCAGTTATATAAAGTACGTATCGACAGATATCGGGCACACTAAAAAGCGTTCGCAATAATGTCTGACATTATTTTCCCGGGATAAAACTCCCCGCTACAAAAATGGTTTCCCTGACACTGGGATAGTAGCAATTAAAATCAAGTTTGTCTTAAAAATTAAGAAACTCGTTAAATAATAAAGGAAACATGTTTTACAACTTTATTCCTCCCTTTTTTAGAAATATTTCAGTTTGTTTGATATGTAAATAACGCAACTTGTCTTACCTTCTTGCCCAATTTGGCTTATCACTTTTATCAGTCAAAAAATTGTCAAAAAAGTTGGTTTGAAGAACAAGAACATACTGAAAAATGGACACGTTGAGCGTTTCACTAAAAATGTCATCATGAGAAAATTAATTCAAGAAATTAACGTGACAAGTTGAGATCAAATTAGTTTTAACTCGACATGCGAATTTGAAAAACAGCGGTGGATTAGGCAAGGTTTTTTAGTCTGAGTGACCAACCAGGGAAAACGGTGGAAAATATTCTTCTTCAATGCTTTTAGTAATAATTATAAATGGAAATAGGACGTCATGGTAAAATACTCGTGACATCATTTGCACCACTCGCGCATAGCTAAATGGTGACGTAATATTTGTTGCATCACTATCTGGATGAATCGTCCAACAAATTTGGTCATGTCAATAAATACATGATAAATATTAGTCTGAAAAAAGTTGAATGATACGGTCAGGTGCTCTATACTTTTGTACTTTACATCCTAGTTGATCTGAATCTACAAAGGATGCGCATTGTAATCACAAACCTGATGTAAGCAATTTCAAACTTGTTATGTCGGTTGAATTCCATAAAAAACCTGAAAATGTCAACTGGTTATTCGTCGATATGTTCGTAAAATATTGTGATGATATAATATACATATTCATTTATCCAACTACCGTTGTTCAGCTCGTTTGGCGATGAATTAACATTACTTCCCAACGAGCAATACAATTCAGTAAAACTTACCGAAAACAAAAAATCTAAATTTAAAAATTTTGTTCATCGTGGTTGATTAAATAAGGGTTGAAAAATTCCTGCTACAACCAATCAAATTCAACAGAAACCTTTGAATTTATACTAATTTGTAGATATATAAATATAAATTAAATTTACACTAAGTTGTAGATATATAAATATAAATTAAATGTATACTAATTCATAGATACATAAAAAGAAATTAAATTCATACTAATTTTTACAAAATAAATATAAATGAATAAAATCAAATTAAAAATGCATGCATCAAACAGATGAATGCATTTCCGACAGTTAAAAAACATTTCCCGATAATATCATGAGACATCCATACACTTTTTCAGTCAAAAGTGGAAAACCAAAGTATAGTTAATCTTACAGTATATTTGGT
>JAOBAZ010020790.1:0-13097 GCA_026546875.1 Pteroeides caledonicum | reverse complement strand
CAAGTGTCAGCAACCCACAAGCTTGTACCCTTCTTGTTGGCAACCACAACTTCATACCCAGGCTCTTCAGAGAAAAGCGTTTGTACAGCAGATCTCTGTCATCTTTTTTTCCAAAGGTGAAAGTCTTCTTATATATAAGATGATCTGTGTTCTAAGTAGTTGCATTAGCTGTGGGCTAAATCCCCCCCGGGTTCCATGGACCCTGTATTTTACTATAAACCGGCTTGCTGGAAAATAATGAATAATGAAAAAAATCCGCATCTTTTTCAAAATTTCTGTTTACGGTAAACTGACACCTGACTTCCCTTGGCCTAAGCCATATCAATTGAATATGGACGTGTCCTACAGTATTTTAATATTTAACGTTCGACGATCCAATAATTTGCATACAACTGTTGTTGAAGATACTTGTTTTATAGCAGCCATAAACCAATATTAGGCACAACTAATTTATGGATACTACAAGGTAACTGGAATATATTTTAACTGAATCGCAAAACGTACAGTATATTTAAAGTGTTTAGGATACGAAATTTTTATTGTTTTGGTTATTGTTTTATTTGAAAGAAATCGTGTGGGCGTTTGGAATGAGAATTTTTTTCATATCTCTTATCGTTCTCAAGATATTAAGTATTCAAATAATACACCTGTGGCATCACTAGTTGTGTATGGCAAATTTTCTGAATGAAATCGCTTTAAACTTTGCATGTAGATACACAATACTAAATGTAATAACGCTGTGTATGTTTTATCATTGCAATGATGTACCATCACATTCCAGACTCCATGATTTCCAAAACGCAATTGTCTATTTTCTCCTCAGTAGTTAAAGTTTTCGGTATAAT
The DNA here is from genome assembly GCA_026546875.1 of Pteroeides caledonicum. Taxonomy (NCBI): domain Eukaryota; kingdom Metazoa; phylum Cnidaria; class Anthozoa; order Scleralcyonacea; family Pennatulidae; genus Pteroeides; species Pteroeides caledonicum. Next base: position 12,252 of record JAOBAZ010020790.1, on the reverse strand, counting down.
ATTGGTTGTGCACATTTGCACTCATCGTGTATTTAATCTGTCCAAGCATTATCTGCCCGAAAGTGATTACTATCAAAATAAAAAAACTGCATTTTGGAAATTATGAAGTCTGGAATCAGCATGGCGATTGCAAAACGTACGCAGCGTTATTACATCTGGTCGAGCGTATCTAAGTAATTTCAATCAATTTTTATAAAAATTTTAAGTGATTTTCCCATATATAAATTTGCCACACACAACCAGTGTAATCACACGTGTTTTATTTGAATAGAGGAGAGATATGAAAAACTTCTCAGTCACTTAATCTACCACTTCATGAGTTCTTTCCAATAAAACAATAACCAGCACAACGGTAATTTCGTTTCATAAAAACTTTAAATTATAAAACACTATTCATGGTCCCAAGAATCTCTATATACGCTCACACGTGGTACATGTCAATGTGTATAGCATACAAAATGAAGAAGTTGTGTGTTCTTGACTCTCATTTCAATGCAGCCCTCATGGCGATTACAGCTGGTGATGTTTTGCCCTTGTTTTTATCTTCAATACCAAACAGCACCTTTGGTATAAATTCCCATGTCATACCACATTGCCATGGGTAGTGGATGTCTAAGATGTAGAACAGTTTGAAGCAGACATCTACCGCCTTCAACAGGTTGGGCTGCTCCAACCCCACTCCATCAATCACAACAAATGCTTGGCTATGATCTTCTCGACTTCCCATAATAATTAACACGAATGGTGTCCGGCTAGCTTTCTCCAAGTATTTTGGTATATTTGAACCAATCTGCAAAAGATGAGAAACAGTAAGTAGTTTGTCAGTTGTACTATAATATAACCAGTTGGATTCTTACTGTGCATTGCAGTAAAATTAATTGGCTGTGTGGTTAAACAGGATCATAAGATTATTCACAAATGGGAAAAAACATACAAGTGCATAATATGCAGCAGTAGCTACTGTATACTATGCACATTGCAAGATCTACCACTACATTTTTATAATAATTATAGAAAACAATTACACTGCACAAGGTCTACACCTATGGGTTAAAGTACAATCACACAGAATTGTAGTTAGCTAGCTTACAGGCTTGACATCAATGAATGATTTCATTGCCTCATCAATGCTACATCTCTTTTTCTTGTTCCTTCCAGTCGGAAAGATACAGGGCAGCAGACTTATGGCTACATTTCTCTTTTTTTCATCTAAAAGGGACCATTACTTTGTATAAAAATTATAGCACTAGAGTACTGTAGCTTGGATAAAACCTAATTTGTGACCAGTCTAATGCACATGCAACTACTACACCACTACTGTATCTGCCATTTAATTTCATTTTTGGAAGAAAAAGACTACATGCTTGTTACAGACAGACTTAGCTAATTAAGTTTATGCTGAGATACATATTGTCGTAGTTTGTTATTCGAGATTTACACTTTGATTTTAATTTCCTCTTTGATTATTCATTGATTGATTGGTTAAGATAATAAGTGTTGACATATTTAGGAAAGGTAATTTTGTAATCAAGAACTCGTGAGTTTGCGTTAGTGTAGAGTTCGAGACGCATGAGTGCGGTGTTTTAAGCCGTAGAGACCCACTCTTCAGGTACAGTAACGTTTTAAAGACTTTATTGTGGATTTTATATTTTCAATGATCGTTTGTGATGTAATTTAATCAAACCTAATTACTTTAGAATGTATTACTTCAATATATTACTGAAAACTCTGTACGGTGTTGAGTATGATTTTACCTTTGGCAACAATGCTTGCAATCTACTTCACACATCGTCCTTCCCTGATGCCAATGCTTACTTTAGGACCAAGTTCTATGTAAGAAATTTGGGATTTTAGAGTAGCAAAGCCTCAGTTTTAACTTAATGGGTAAAGCAAACCTTTCTAAAAGCATGTATACATTACTTGTCTTTTGTTTAGTTGTTAGTAAAATCTTTTAACCCACGTTTTTAGTGGGGTTGCATGTTTGCACAAAAATTGACACACTTTAGTAACTACATGGCAGCTAATTAATGCTACTGTCGTAGGACTGCTTTATATTTTACCCTCATCACAAGTTTCAGTTACCTGATTCTAAATTTTCTGGCTTGACATTAAGGTATGATGCCCACTTGGTTTATTGTAAGTCTGCATATTTGATAATATTTTAACAAATGTTGGGGTCAGCCGAAGAAAAAGATTATCTGCAACATCAGCATACAACGTCCGGAAATCCATTTCAACCTTAAGCAACACAATTCATTTAATGTAAGTATACTGCATGTGTTGTATTATTTCAGAGGATCAAAATAACAACTCATATAACAATTTTGTAATATAAGGTGATTACAATATTTATAACAAAATAATATTGCTGCAGTATTCGCTGTAAACTGATGATCTGAGGGTCATGGTTATTTAGCAAGATGCTGGGGTATAAATACCATTACCTGTACTAACATACCATTGTAAAATATACAATATGGGGCTACTTAGACATTAATTGGGGTGTCAGCTCCCTATTAGCATCAATTACTTCAGAGGAAAATGACATAGTGCTATTATAATGCAGTTGTGGACAACTTTTTGCATGTTCAACACTGCAAGGACATCTTCATCTTTAACACCGTATCTAATAATAGTAATATGTGTGGTAATAAGTACCATGCCAGGTGTATCAAAGAGCCTCGGGTATTCACGAATAACAGCAGTAACAGGTAAGTCAGAATTCTCTCGAATCCATTCTATTTATCACAGTCTTCTTTATATACGCTTTGACTTTGAGACTGGTTCTTTGTGTTGTTTTAGCCATTCTTTCATTGCATTGTGCTCTGACTCACTGGTACTGCATTCTGAAAATGAATCATGGAGTAATACCTGTGAAAGTAATGTGGCACGTAGCCCTGGTACTTATCAATGAAATTATACTGATATAATGTTTTAGGTACCTGGTAAAGTGGTCACTGAATTGAGGATGTTGTAGCTGTACTTGTCTGTACGCTAGGATTGCGGCTGTTACTACGTCGACGTACATTACGCAACCTTTACTCTAACCAACCTGTGGCAGAGTGAATACCCTTTCCAGGTGTGTACCAAGCTTCCTAAAAGGGCATGGTACATTTTATAATTCTTCTGTTACATTATTGCTACAGCATAAAAATAACAGATATTTCTAGTGATTAAGTTTTTATCAACACAGGCCCATGATTCTCACTGAAATACTGTAAATAGCTCTCAAGGACATATACCAAAACATTGCCACCATTGCTACGCAGCCAAAACCAGCCTCCTATTAGATTTTATCCTGTCTACCGCCAACAGATTTTATTCCTCAAGGGAAAACCTCCAAGCGGCAATGAATTAATTAACCCTTTCACAATGGGAGCTGCCACATTGACAAGTACAGTAAAATTGTCTGGCGTCAGACTGGGTAAAACATTACCGGTACAAGGGCCCCTCCGTTGGAAAAGGTTAACGTATAACGGCTGAAATAATAATATATAGTAGCCTAATTGTAAACTTGTATAATATTGTAATGTATATTATTGTAATGCAACGTCCTCTTATATGTTGTGTCAGGTTGCATTATTTACCATACTTAAAAACCATGAAAGTCTTTATCTGCCCTGGGGGTCTGATAATTTCCTGTCACAAGTAAGCTTCACAATGTGAAGTTATGTTCAACGTACAACAACTTAGACATAATGCTATCACAAGCGAAATGAAACCATGTCAAGTAAATCTGATGTATATCAGTTTTTTTTTATCTAGTTACACCAGCAGTTTTTTACTTTGTGCAATTGCCAGATTTGATTTAACTTGCCATGGGAAATGTGCAATGTTTTTTTAATTTTAATTTTAAGTGATTTACAAAGTTGTTCTTGGACTATTGATATGATCCCTCTTTGTGTGATGGAAATGGCCTTTTGGTGCCATGATCATGTTGCGGACTTGGCGTTACTTGATCACTGCATGACTACAAAATGGAAAGATGACAAATGTAAAGTCTGTATTAGTCTATTAAGTCTTCTAATGCAATTACAGTGAAAGTATTGCATGGTTGTCACTAACATACTGTATCTGAACTCAGCAGAAGATAGTGTACAATGAAAAACCACAACCAATGCAGCAGTAATGCAGTACTGAATCTCATTACAATAGCAACGGCCATTCTGTTTAACTGATTTTACAATAATTTAAGCCAGATATGTTTTAGTGTCCCACCATCCAATGCCAGGTGACTTAGACTCAGACTGTTAGTGCATGCAATGTTCTGTTCGTGACATACCAGTATATCCCCACTACCTTACCCCATGGTGCATAAAATTGTCCATCATTTGACAAATAAATCTTCTTCATTTTTTGATGGGATGCCTGTTTAGAATTGTATACCATGTGGTACAGTACTGTACAGTCGCTGTTACGCACCGACTATGCAAATTACTTTAGTTTATTAAATGGCATATATCAGATTCATAAACATTGATAAGGATGTATGTCAGACTTACAATTGTGGTGGCATGATCGTATTGGTAAATGTCATTATTACAATTGAGATTTTCTTCATTACTGCAAGTTGCAGATGCCTAAAATTACAACAAAATAAAAAAGATTTTTTAGCCATTGGTTTACATAATGTGCATGCCAGTAACTGTAACTGAACTGTGGAATGGATTGAAATCAAATTTATATAATCCAGTATGATTGTAGCCCCTTTCTCAGTTGACACTCCCCCATAAGAAGACTAGGCTAGAAACTACCCGTATTTTATCTGAATGCTGTTGAAAAGTAATTATTAAGAAGCAGTTTCATTGGTACTGTAGGTAAAAATGCGTTTGTGCAGTGGGGGATGCATTACAAAATTCCGAGTCCATTGCACAGTATTTAACCATTGTTTGAGGCGTGGGGCGTCTGGCGGCAAAACGAACAAACATCCCCAAGAAGGCGTTTGTAGTGTTACATATTATCTTTGGTAAATTTTTGACAGTGAGCAGAAAACCTGTCATTCACTGACAACAAAATGAAAATGTCTTCTTGTCACAAAATTTTTATCTGTGGTTATGGCAAGTTCAGAAGGAAGATTGTGATACTGATTCGTATAACTAACGATTCGCATAGCTCTTTTGATGACCTGGCAGCCTGAGATGATACATCAGGCTTATAAGTCAGAAATTGATGTAAATGCACTACTTATCGATACTCATACTTAACGCAAGTACAACTTGTTATTTATTGAAATACAGGGTGTATAGAATAAATATTGGGTTATCAAAATTGTTTGATGAACATATTTTTTTAATTTCTAAATGATATATCATATGTCCTTGCTCACTTGTCAAATTTTAGTCAAACTGTCAATTAATAGTTTTAAAGCTATGTACAGCTTTAAGCTATAGTTTCGGACAAAAATAACCTGCAGCCTTACAGTGTGAGAATGCCCCAGACTGGAACGGGTTAATGCATTCTGTGACGGAGGACAACATAACTGTGTTTGTCTCCCTTTTCGTAAGCTTTTGATGCATGGTATGGGTATCTGTCATATAAGTCATCCACAGAAACAATAGACCATGAAGGTGTAACATGTTGTCGAATTGCATAAGCATGCATGTGACGGGTACACTGGACAGTGCACCATTCCTCTGTGACAAGATTTATTAATTTCTGGTTGTTGTTTTCTGATTAATGTTTCGGATTAATAATTTAGTCACCTAAAGTATGCCATTACCTAACATAATGTAGACACAGGACCTCTTGGTTTATTGTGCAGATTGTAAAGCACATAAAAACACTATGGGATGGCTGAACCCAACATTTGTATAAATATTTGACTGCAACATTCAACATTACACAAACATTTCTCATTAGTATTGATCTCAACTACATCTTTGAAACAAAGCAATTTTTCAAATAAACTGTTCCATGCTTTGATTTTGTCTTCAATCAACTGCTGTAGGAGTAGATCAAAGAGCAACAGTGGGATTTCCCCTGCAAAGTGTGCTCATATATGTTAATACATGGAAGTGGAATAACATTTCACAGATACGTGTCATATAATTAAAATTTACATGTAAGGTCATTTTGTGTGTTATTTACTGTATATGTTTTGAATGATGGCCAAAGATTGTAAAATCGAAAAGAGATAACTTGTACAAAATTGACTGAATAGTGTAAATAGGTACATGAGTTATTAGTAAAAATGTCCATTAGGGTACAACAAGGAAATATTTTGTTTACAGGTTTCTATTTAGCAATACACAACAAGTAGAGCAATGGGTTTAAATGTAGGCCAAAAAGACCAAACTTGTATCCTTCAGTATTTTCCAAACAAGTTCGTGTTGTTTTACCCACTCCTGATACCTTATGATGCAATATTTCAAAGTTTTTTCAGAAGTTCTAAAAAAGCAATGTGTGTAATATCCCGTGTGAAAACACAATTAAAAACTAAGCAACAACTTGCATAAAGTATCATACCAATGTATCCCAAAAATATAATTATTATATTTGTATTCAGCAATTCTAAATATCTTATATTAAATGACATTAAAAGTGTGTTCATATTTTACTCATGCATTTTTGAAAGTATGTCAAAATTGGTCATTTTTTTAAAAAAGTTAAGTATTTTGTCTAAAACTATAGCATACAGTTTAATTTTGTGAAATATAACGGACTGGAAATAACTGAAGAGAACTTGAAAATAATTGTTTTTTTACTGCACATTATTTATTCATGCAAGCATATTTTATCCATCTATGGACTATAAACTGAAATGTAATGTAAATAATAAATTACAAAATTATGGAACTGTTTCAATATTCATATTTATCGTTAGGTCTTAGCTAAAATGTAGCCAGGGATGTGCTGGATACCATTTACCAGATACCGGATTTAACCGGATAATTACTGACCGGATCATATCAGACATCGGATATTGGGAGCACAGATAATTTATAGAAATTAGTAAATTTTCATTACACGAGAACCAGTATAACAAATATTGCACCACAACAAATATTGTTTGCAAATAAATGCACAATGTAGCTAGTCAGATTCCTTTTTAAAGTGCAAAGTTGACGACACACGAAGCAAAGCAGTACAATAGCGGAAGTAAACACAATCAACTACCTGATTCTGGATACTACCGGATACCGGAACCCAGTATCCTGATCCAGCACATTCCTACAAAAATGTTAACATGACTTCAACATAAACAACAAATGTTTTTAATTCGCCAATGCTTGTGTAAAAGTGAACTGAAATATAATAGTAACAGTGGGTGTTATATGTACATGTACATTACGGATTTGAAAAACTATAGTTAATATATTTTACAATAATAGCTATAACCTGAATTTATATAAAACAAATAAAGGTACAGACTAATAAAGGGTAATAAATAATAATAGAATAAGGTATAATAGAATAAAAAATAATGCTTCTTTACTATTGTTTCTATTATACTGTTATTTTTACCCTTGATTACTCTGTAACTTTATTTGTTTTATATTTACATTTCTAGATTTAATTATGTTGTGTGACAATGGCATAGTTTGTTCTTACTTTTGTCATTAAATCCGAACTGCTGTCAAGTAATCACTTGAAAATTATCGACTTGGCTGGCTGCTCAAGTACTTCGATGAAAAGGTCTGATTCGACTGATCGAGCTTATCCGTTATTTGGTTATTAATAACGTGAAAAAAGACAAATTTGCACGAACATGTGTAAAATTAATTTTCGATTTCATTGATCACAGCAATATCGAAAATTGGTGGATAGTCTTCTAGCATAAACTGGCCATTTTAAAGATTTTCAGTTTTCACTACCATAGAGATCAGTGGCCATGATGTCTAGTGATGTATGCCGTCTTATCCATATTAGAGCAGATTCGACCTGCATCGTTACATGTTCTTTACATCATCGTGTCACGTGACAGATTAACCCCTATTAGTTACCTACCTAGTTACTCTCTCTTGGCATAGTTGTCGATCTCTCCGAAGGAGAGAGCGAACACAAAAATTGCTATTTCACGATTCGGCACACAAAATATAATGTCAATATATAGTACCCACTATACCCATGCATTTACTCCCATTTTCCCTACCGACTACTGACCAATGAACTATATGTACACTAGAAAGAGTAACTACAGTGCAGACAGTTGCCATAAAAAATATAACTACTTGAACTTGAAGCCATAATATTTTACCGGAAACTTTTACCAGAAATAGCTACTAAACACTTTACCAGAAATAGCTACTAAACACTGATCATTGCGCCACATTATCAAATACCAATGTAGAGTTTTTTCAATAGTTTCAGTTTCATATGGGACTTGAAACGGTTTTTTTTTAGAAAAAACTAAAAGTAAAATGCACTGTCACTGGCGTTTTTGTTTCTAGTTTCTAGTTTAATACTAGTCACAAAAAAATAGTGTGGATTTCGTTCAAAGACTAGACAATTATCATAATTATGTACCTGTAGTTCTTGTAGTTTCCGTTGCAATTTTACTCTGGGGCCCACAGCCCAAATCATTTCTTTTAACGTACTTTCGTCCAGCAGCATAAACGCTTCTTTGTCGACCATATTTTCTGTAAAAAGATTGCAATGTTTGTTTTTGCAGTAGGTCTAGTTTTGGCATTAAAAACCCGTTAATACACTTATGTTTTGTAACAAACTAACACTAACCTTCCAGTATACCAGCTAAGGACGATAAGTTCTATTCTTCTAGCTTTTTTTGAACGAATGTGTCCATTTTTTTTGGTTTTCTCTTTGGAAATGTAAAAAGGATGGCCGGACTCCGGAGCAGAATACAGAAAAGGCGGAAAAAACGTATACGCAGGCACAGCTCCCCCAAGACACAGATTATAATTCCTAATCTGCGCCCAAGATACAAAGCTAAAACAGGATAGGCCCTGAGGTCTGCAGTTGATATCTGATTGGCCGTAAATCAAACATTTTCAAGTTAGTATCGTTTTAGCGTCCTTCGTAGGGAATCACTCTTGTTTAAATGGTAAATTTACTAGTAGACGTCATAGCGCGGCGTAAACTAGTCTCCCTTTTGCTTTTTGTGTCCGCTCGCAGAGCGCGACACTATGTCATGAGCGTGTAACTAACTATACTTGATCCATCACGTGACACGGCAAGTACCGAACATGTAACGACGAGTGGCGAATATATCCTAATATAGAAGGAGAATGACGACATCATGCCACGTTGCCTGGGCCCTGGGCAGCCCCTGGCGCCATCTTTGCATTTCATTTTGGCGAGGCTGGTTGTGGTTGGAAATTCTCTGTGGTTGGCGTCGAAGTGTGTTTTGCTTTCGACACAGTTTTTCACGAATCGTTGTGTTCACACTGACCCGTTCGCGGTCAGACATATTCTACGTGAGGAATCACGGATTTAAATTGAACCGGGAACGCGGTTTTCCCAGTGAACGTTGTTCTATACTATTATTCTACGTGTAAACTCACGTATCAAAGTTGGACTCTGCCATTGTGCAGGTATTGAATTAAACCAAGCCATTGTGCTGGTATCATTGAAAAATCCAAGCCATTGTGTCACTGGTAAACAAACTAAACGAACCTTGCCATTGTGCAGGGATTGAAATAAACCAAGCCATTGCGCTGGTATCATTGAAAAATCCAAGCCATTGTGCCACTGGTAAACAAACTAAACGAACCTTGCCATTGTGCAGGGATTGAAATAAACCAAGCCATTGTGCCACTGGTAAACAAACTAAACGAACCTTGCCATTGTGCAGGTATTGAAATAAACCAAGCCATTGTGCTGGTATCATTGAAAAATCCAAGCCATTGTGCCACTGGTAAACAAACTAAACGAACCTTGCCATTGTGCAGGTATTGAAATCCAAGCCATAGTGCCACTGGTAAATAAACAATCAAAACTAAGCATTGTGCTTAAAATACTAACAAACTTGACTTGTACAGCTCTTGTAACTAATGTCAGTCTCAATTCAAGTATATAGGTCCAGAATTGGATCTCATGATGGGTTAGTCAAAGCTAGAGCAGCATCAGCTCGACTCCAAGGTAAATTTTGGAGTCATATGTTGGTAATGTTTTATTTAAATGTATTTTACTTGCCTTGCTTAAAACGGCTTATTAATAAGTACAAACTAAATCACGAGGTCAACGTATGGTTCGCTCAAATGATGTGCTATCATGCCTCATTATTGTTAAAATTATCAAATGATGTGGAAGAAAACCCAGGGCCTACAAGTATAAATGAAATAGTTGATTGTGCTCAGACAATTTCGGCTGATTTTAGTCAGGCTGACCCAAGATTTGGTCAAAATGCTGGCAAACAATGCGTGGCTATGTCACTGACCTCCATTGTGTACAATAGCTTTGTCTGTGTAAACGTTTGGAACAAATCAACAATGAACACAATATTACTTGCTGGTAATAGTCTGTATGACTGTATTAGTAGATCTATTAACAAAGACTTGTTATTAACTGATGTACCTGAAATGGTTTCAATTGACAATAAAATATATTGTTTACAATACAGTGAGTCATATTCTGGCGGTTTACTTATGACAAGTAACAGTGACCCTTTTGTTACATTGGGTCACTGTTATGTATGCTCTCCATCAGGTATTTTTCAGTTCAGTGCTGAATTACAAGACTGCTTTGTTAACCATTGACAGTAATACAATAGCAATTTTTAGACCATTTCCAGAGGTTTTCAAAATTTTCTATTCACACTCAAGAAGTATAAATGGAATGCCTTGTTCATTTGGCAGTTGTGTCTTGACATCTGTTGAAGGGCTGCAAAATTTAGTACTGTACTTTCAGTGGACTTCATGTTGCCTTAGTAATGTACCTTTTAAATTAAAAGGTGTGAGATGTAGTATACAATATGAGACACAAGAAGTGGTTCCTGACAACCCTAAAGCATCAATTAATAAAAACTTGGCCACAAAAAGAAAAAGGCAGAAGTCACCAGAGCAGAGCGATTAGCAAAGCAGCGTGCATATGATAAAGAAAAGCGAAAAAACGAGTCTTTAGCACAAAGACAAGAAAGGTTGTCAAAATTGAGGGAATGTGAGGCAGAAAAAAGAAAAAATGAATCAGTAGAACAACGACAAAAAAGATTGTCAAAATTAAGACAATATGAGGCAGAAAAAAGAAAAAATGAGTCGATACAGCAACGACAAGAAAGGTTATCAAACTTAAGTGAATATGTATCACACATGAGGGCCCAACAGCAATTTAATTGTGAATTATTAATTAACAAATTTCATAATTCTGTAAATGAGGGTCCCCTCTATATATGTACATGCTGTGATCAATTGTGGTATAGACATAGTGTATCTTCAGCTGAAAGGCTGAAACAACAATATCCTATAATGATTAAGTACCTACAAAATATTGTGAGTGTTGATAATATAGAATGGCTTTGTCAGACATGCAACAGACATTTATGCAAAGGCAAAATACCTCCTTGTGCTATAGCAAACAACATGAAATTCCCTCGAAAACCAGGGTTTTGGGATCTAAATGAGCTTGAATGCCGGTTAGTGGCTCCGAGGCTGGCATTTCAAAAAATTATGCAAGCCCCAAGGGGAAAACAATTTAAAATAACTGGGAATGTTGTAAATGTGCTAGCAGATGTAACAAACACAGTTACATCATTACCAAGGTTATCACAGGATAGCACCATTAAAGTACAGTTAAAAAGGCGACTGCAGTACAACAGTTCTGCCCTGTCATTGAATGTGAGACCAAATAAGGTTCTTCAAGCAGCTGCTTGGCTAGTTAAGAATAGTACATTATATAATGAACAAGGTATAACCTTTGATGAAGGTTGGAATAAAATATGTAATCAAAGCGTAAATGATATAAATGACACGGAATCTATAGAAACAAATGTTTCTATGGTAACTAATATTGATTCCAGTGATGACTGGAGTGAGGATGAGGCAGAGGTACCTGCTGGTGTGACCGACAGTATGTTGACTGCACCTGATTTTCTCAATGATGATGAGCGACAACATATTTTCAATGTTGCACCAGGTGAAGGTAATAAACCCCTCAGTATTTTCAGAGATGAACACTCTGAGGAATTAGCATACCCTGGAATATTCCTTGGAGAATGTTGTTTTACCAATACGATATTGCGTCGGCATTCATATTGGTACAAAATCAACATTGGTTGGGGGATGGGGGGGGGCAATGTTTGATTTTTTGGCAAGAAAGTTCAAGTACAAATGGCAGCGTTAAAAAAGTCAGTAGAACGCA